>OZ017788.1:11296560-11405993 GCA_963969325.1 Lycopodina hypogea
AAAGAGACAGTATTCTTCAGAAGCCTCTAAATGGCTTGGAAATGCCAAATTAATATTGATATAAAAAGGTAAATAATTTTACTGTAACAAATATTTGATATTATTTACATATATTTGTTAGTTTTTCTAACTCATTTTACTATTGTTATTATTATTATTGTTGTGTTAGAACTTGTTATATTATTATTGCGATGATGATGATGATGATATCTCTCTCTCTCTCTCTCTCTCTCTCTATATATATATATATTAGAAGACCTATGTGACTATGTAACCATGTTCGTCCGTTTCTCAAAATCCCTCTGTTAGATTTTGACCAAACTTTTAGGGATGGAGGAGACCCACCTTGAGATGGTTTTATGCCAGGTGGCATATCTGGGAAAAAACAGAATTTGTCTATTTGTCTCTCTGTTGGTCGGTCGGTCGGTCGGTCGGTCGGTCGGTCGGTCGGTCGGTCGGTCGGTCGGTTGGTCGGTCGGTCGGTCGGTATGTCTGTATGTTTGTACCATTATTCCGGCCAAACTAGTAGGTGGATTTCTCTGAAACTCGGCATGATGGTAGGTTTTGACCCAACTTAAAACATGGGCTAAAAATTTCACAAAAAGGTTTCCATGGTAACGAGAAAAAGCTAAAAAGGGTAGGATTTTAGCCTATATTGGCTGGGCAACGCCGGGTATATGCTGCTAGTTTCAGATAGAGGAGGTTAATTATTGATAATAAAGGAGGGAAAAGTTATTATTCAAAATAATACAACTGCTTTGGATTGACATATGGGAAAAAGAGACAAGAAACACACCCATTTGGACCACAGGTTAGATGACCCTTTACCAGTATAGATCAGATGAGCAGTCACAATACTGGGTAACATCGGTAAATAATGGGTGATTTTAATTGAATCAGTAAAGGATTGTCTAATATGTGGTCTACATTCACGATTCTAGTTCCTTTATTATTTTTCCTCACAGGTCAGTCCTATGTAGTGAAAGGGGTCATGAGACCACACCCATTATGGCATATGTAATTGCTGTTGCAGGCATGAACTACCTCCACCATGAAGCTCCGATAACTGTGTTGCACAGAGACCTCAAGTCGAAGAATGGTGAGGGTAGGGATTGTACACACACAATACTTCAGCTAAGGAGACAACCATTCCACTAACTAAGGTGTTCCAAGGTTTAGCTACGATGTAGTTAAGGTAGGGCATGGGTGTAATTAAGAAATAAGTACTATTAACTCTTATTCAATACCAAAAATATAACATCAAAAAGAACAAAAAAAAAAGTTGCAAGTAAAGAGCAAGTAACAGTATGGATTAACTTGCTGGGAGGAAAGTAAAGAAATCGAACAAGACAGCATTCATGTAGACCACACATTAGATAACCAGTTACCATTTATATTCAATATACCAACTATTATACCACATGGTGTGAAAAACCACTGAGGTGAGAAAATGATATCCCTGTGAGAGTCAACCTCAAAGATAATATTTTATCTTTGTATCATCTCACACATAACTCGCATATGATTAGTCCGAGTTCATATCACAAGTTAAACAAACATCCACAACTAATAGTTTCTTGATTCAATGAAACAGGATAGACTTATGAGAAGTGGTAAGGGATTGCAAGTGGCAAGGATGGTCTGACCACTGCAGTATAGCTCAAAGATCTGCTGCACACAAAGTTTTATTGGCACATGCACCATGACAACAGCATACTTTGTATATATATATATATATAATAATTATCACACTGGTAGTACACATGTGACTATAGGAATTTTTTTTTTTTTTTTTTTGGTGGTGTAGTTGTCATAACATCGGACCTGACTGCTAAATTATGTGATTTCGGATCTTCAAGGTTCCATCCACACACCACCAATCTCTCCCTGGTGGGGACTTTCCCCTGGATGGCACCTGAGGTAATGTGCTGAGATATGTCAACACAAGACAAATCACACATAGCACAAATCAAGCTTTATTGAGTTTACTTTCTTGCCACCACAACACATACTTGACCTTGCTCTAGCTTTCCCTAGTCCTAAACCAGTTTGTATTTATTGGCACAATGTAAGTGTGATAACTATGATTGCTTATTTCAATGTCATGTGACTGCTCAGGTGATACAGCAGATGCCTGTGACTGCAGCCTGTGATGTGTTCTCTTACAGTGTGGTTCTGTGGGAGCTGCTCACCCATGAGGTCCCCTATAAGGGCTTGGAAGGGCTGCAGGTTGCCTGGCTGGTGGTGTCCAAGGAGCAGAGACTGACCATTCCCTCCAGCTGCCCTGTGGTCTTTGCTGACCTCATGACCAATTGTTGGAGGCAACAACCCCAGGAAAGACTCAACTTCAAGCAGATTCTCGCTGAACTGGACAATATTCTGAATGATGGTGTGTGTGTGTGTGTGTGTGTGTGTGTGTGTGTGTGTGTGTGTGTGTGTGTGTGTGTGTGTGTGTGTGTGCGTGTGCGTGTGTGTGTGCGTGTTCGTGTGTGTGCCTGTGTGTGTGTGTGTGTGTGTGATGCGGAGCGTGCCTGCGTGCAAGCTGGGTGTGTGGTGTGGTGCGTGTGGGTGTGTGCATGTGCATGTGAGTGTGGGTGGATGTATGTGTGTGTGCCTGCCTGCCTGCCTGTTGTGTGCATGTGTGGTATGTGGGTGGGTGGGTGGGTGGTGGTGTTGTGTGTGTGTTCTGTATGTGTGTTCTGTATGTGTGTATTAGTGTGTGTTTCTATCCAGAAGTGAAGAAATGGAGACATAACAACATGTGAAATAGCCTGTGTTTACGTGCTCATCTCATAACTTGCATGGCAGGCACACACTTACATCCACCTGCACCTTCTAAAACAGACCACCCACACACACACACTCACATGAACTCTATGTATATAATCAGTTATCACATAAGCTCAAATACATACACACACACACACTCACACACACTCACACACTCACGCACACACTCACGCACACACTCCCACACACCCACACACTCACACACAAATAGACACACACTGAAATAAACAGATACACTCATTCAAAAATATACAAACACACTCTTTGGCCCACCTATTGAGGAACTAGATAAGAAATATGAACTACATAAGGAATATGATCTATATAAGGAATATGGTGTGTCCACTCTGTGGCCCCTGGTGGTTTTTATAATGCTTGACACTATCTTACCATGGTTGTTTGCAGCAATGGAAGGAGCTACTGGCTGGCTAAAAATAATTTTTTCTCTTCTTTTTTTCACCATTTGGCTGCTGTGGAGGGTCTGTGTACTCTGTGGAGTAGCAGCTAATTGGTTAAACTTGGGGTCACCACCACTGGGAATACCAATTAATGGTCTACTTGAAGCAGGTTTGTGGTGAAGTAACAGGCTATCTGTCTTCTTCAGATAAAATTTGGGTGAAGTGTTTAGTACAGTTTTTTTTTTTTTTTTTTTTTTTTTTGAGCAGGTATCTTGCTTTGGTTTAGCCCTAGTAGATGTGGTGATAATTATTCATGGAAACTTTCACAGAGGTTTGAAGCAGTGAGGGAAAGAACATCTGGTATATCCATTTACTGCAGTTAAAAGAAAAGCAGGAATATGGTTTGAGAAATATACAAACTTATCTTGAAAATATATAAAATTAGGAAAACGGGCTAATTAATAAAAAGGTGTGTTTTGGGTGTGGCAAGAATCACCATGGTTACCTCTGTGTATCTGGCGGTTTAACCTCTGTTGCCCCTGCAGTGAATGTGGTGGAGGAGACTGACTTGTTCCTTCGAAGTAAAGATGAATGGAAGGTAGAGATTGAAGAGAAACTCATCGAGTTGAAGAGTATGGAGACAGCTCTCTCTAGTCGAGAGCTGGAGTTAAGCAAGGTAGGTGTTGTTTAATGTGTTCGTTTTTTTATGGTGGTAGTGATAGCAATGATCATCCAAAGGCAACATTTCTGGCTTGGAGATGTTCTGAAGTCCATGTGCCTGATATGTTAGCCCACTTCAGAGGTTATGGAACATGCATTTTTTTTGTTGCTGTTGTACAATGGTTGTAGAAGGAGCAGCAACTGGCAGCCAGAGAGAAACATCTAGAGTCCATAACCTCCACGAATATCAGCCAGGTGAGAAACCACACCCACATTTACTGGAATGAATAGAATTTATCCTACTTTGCTCTTGGCCACTTCTACTGTACCCCACTTTATCCATGTCAATCAACCTCTCCAACACACTTCCACACAAATTTTCTCTCACCACAAACAAACTTAAACATGTACACACATGTTCTCTAGAACACACTTATTCATACACACACAACTCCACCCACACACACACACACTCACACATACACTCACACATACACTCACACATACACTCACACATACACTCACACATACACTCACACACACACACACCCATCTTAACTCACAGGAACACAAACACACATCTTCACAAACAAGCATACACACCTTCACTTATGCACATGCACATTCCTTACACACACCTTCACTACACGTCTTCACTTACATGTTTTCACTTACACACACCTTTGCTCACACACATCTACACTAACACATACACACACACACCTCAGGATGATCCCGAGTCTCACAACGTTGAGCGATGGTCAGAACAGGAAGTTGTTGAGTGGCTATTCTCCCTCCAAGGAGTGGGGCCTCATGGCGAGTGTATGGCTTCGGACAGCTCTGGTGAAATGGGTGGGGCTGGTCAGCTGGCACAGTATGCATCACTGTTTGAGCGTCACCACATCAGTGGGCGGAGCTTGTTTGTGCTGACTTCGGAAGACTTGCTTGACATGGGAATCTTCAGCACGGGCCATCGGAAGGAGTTGTTGGCGGAAGTGGAAATGCTGAGGAGAGCAAACCATCGGCTCCTTCACTTCCCTCCATTGCAACTACAGGTCAGGGAGGAAAGGTCATGGTGCAAAGGTCGAGGTTTACCTCCACCTGTGAGAAGTGCTAGTGTAAATAGTGAATAAGGTGTTGCTATTTGTATTAACATTGTATTCCTCATCAATAAGTGTCAGTGATGCTGAAGGATATAAAATGCTGTGACAATGAATTAATTTCCACATAAAGTCAGTGTAGGTTTTCCAAGAGGATACCATAAAAGGACCCTATTAATTGAAGATACTTGCTCTAATCCATATTACTGTAGTAAACAAGTAGATAACATGACAGTTTCTATGAAGTGTGCAAATTAGATAACCCATTATCAATTTAAATATGATGACAGTCATTGCACATTGTTAAATCAGTAAATTACAGTGGCATATGATTTGTTTGCAAGGAAGTCCTTAATATTAATGCCTTTTTAAACCATATCCTTGTCTAAAGATTCGGAAGGTGATCATCGACATTGAAGTGGTGTATTATGAATGAAAATTATCAATTTTTTTGTTGACATTCTATTATGTTATTGCTAGAAGATTTATTTTTATCCCTTTATAGAGCACACCAAGACCAACTGTGATGGAGTCAGTGACTAAACAACTGTCCATAATCTTTGTGTGCTTTTGCAGGGATGGGCTTACCGAGGAGGTAAGAATGGATATTTTCTTTCATCTCATTATTTCTTCAATTTGTTTCTGTAGATCCAGTTCATGATTGCATTATGTTATGTTGAGATGAATGATGTTCAGCTTATTCTTCATGTTGGATCAAATTGAATGATTGAATTATATATCTTATGTTGATTATTTGGAACTGGTAATTTTAAACAGAAAATGTTGATTGTGTGAGTTAGTTTGGCCTGTCAGTGTATAGTTGGTGTGTTAGGCAATAGATTACGTAAAGTTAGGTTGTGTTATGATTGGATATTTTACTTTGCCATATATTAATGTGTTTGTTGTATGCACAGTATGAGGTTGTTCTTGGTTACTCCTTACAGGACCACAAGTGTAGGCATTTAGTGGATTTTGAGGGGGCGTGGCAGGGACTGATACAGACAGTCCAGTGGGTGTTCAGTTCCTCAATACCTCCTGACATTGTGACTATGTCTCATCCACCATTTTTGTCCCCTCACTGGAGGGTGGGGCCACATGCACCCATCGTGGAGTGCATAATTACATACAAGGTAGGTGACTGTGGTATCTGTCCTCTTGGCTTATAATACTGCACGCTATTACTGCCAGGTATAGCTTAGTCACCCATTCAACCTGACTCATTCATTAAACAACTTATAGACTTAACAACTGAAGTGAACATGTAATAAAAACCATGGTATATATATACACACAAATGATTGAGAATGATTTAACCTCAATATCCTGGTAACATGATACAGGAAATATTTGCAATCCAAATTATCACACTGACCCTTTACCAGATTGTAATATACATATTTGTGGTGAACTATGGTAGCTTGCTTTTGCCCACATTTGTCAAGCAGTTCTTTCGTTTTATGTGTGCCTCCATATGTATCTTTGAGAGTGCTTCTGATTTGATTATATTATAACAGTGCACCTTAATTGGGTGATAACTTAATTTTATTATTGTTTATGTTGATGTGTTATTGACCTTTCCTGAATCTGTTTAAGAAGATTGGCGTGCAACAAAGTTGACTTACATACTCTTATTATCGCTTCTCCCCCTCCCCCTGCTTACTCACCTTGCCCTTATTTCCCCTTCTCTACCATTGCAGGACAAAGTGCAGAGGCCTCGTGAGACTTGTCATAAGTTTACATCTGAAGTTGGAGGAAGGACAGAGGAAATATCTGTCATGTTGCACCTCCACAAGCAAGCATTGCAGGTGGCCAAGAAGTTTGTCTCCCCTTCTCCACTACTCCCCCAGACACCAGTGGGTTCACAGGCCATCGTTCCCCTACCCCACACTAGAACTTCTGCATCCCCCCAGCTCTCGGGGGTTTGGGCCTCTCGAGCAAATGTGTTATCCCCTCTCTTTCAAAGTGATAGTACGGGGGAGGGGAGGGAGAAGGGGGTATGGTCTATACCTGGGAGTGGCTCCAGTGCCGTGAAGAACCGACCAAAAAGTCAAGATTTGTCATTCGGAAGAGCTCAAAGCCGAACCCCTTCTGAGTCGGGATCGTTAGAAAATGTTGTTAAACCGTGTAACCCACACCCTCAACAACGATCATTTTCAGGAAGCTTTCATAATCGGCCTTTCCATCATTCTGTCAGTGGTCCTTCAAAGGGATACTACCCACCAAATTCTCCGCATCGTCCATCGAAAACGCGTCCATTAAGTGAAGAGATATCACAGAGTGATCAATACCAGTTGTACAGTCGTCCAGAGGACTCACTATCCAAAGATTTGTACAATTCATCTTCACATGGTAAATCACGTGATTCTTCACGTGACAGCAGCAAGGACAGATCATGGAATATGGTGACAGGCAGGAAGAGTCGTGTTGGTGCAGAAAAAGAGGGTGATGGTCAAAGTTCTTACTTCCAGCGCTCTCAGAGCACCACAAATGCCCACAGGCAGTCCAGCGGTGGAGGGAGAGCAGGAAGGAGAGGGAGAGGAAGCATCAGGAAACCTTGCAGCGAACCAATTCTTAATAAAACACACCACAGAGGAAAATAGCTATTATCAAAATAGTAAAATTATTGTCCTTTTGTGATACTACGATAATATATAACAACAGAGTAACTTCCAAGTGTACCACCAAAAAATGTATATATATATATATAAAAATAAAAAAGAAAAATTAAAAAAAATTTTTAAAAAATTTTTAATAATGACCCTAACAGAATGCACTTGTAACAGCATAATTTAAATATGGATGAACAAATCAGTTGTTACTATCATATATCTCAATTTTCTTACTTTACCGTTGGGAGAGAAAATAATTTTGTGAGGAGGGAACCAATTACATTGATAATATAGCAAAAGTCTTCATTTTTATTTCAGTAGTGTAGGAAAAATCCATTTTTATTTAGTGCTCCCAGTTCGGAGGGATACAATCCCCCCCCCCCCCCCCCCTTTTCAAGGAACTACAGTAGGAGCTTAAATGCCTCCCCCCCCTCCCTCCCTCCCAACATTGTCAGAGTTGAGTAGCACTAACACACCATGTGTACATATTCAGACTAGATCAAAGAATATTTACAATTTAAAATGTTAACATAATACCAATTAATTTTACTTCTTCCTATGAATATCACCTGACACAATGGACAAGGACAGGGATGTAACGTGCTAACATAGACATAAGTATGACAGTATAGACAGTGGGATCTCTGACTCTGGTGTTGGTCAGCTTGGGTTTTCATTTGTGGTTATAGCTCAGAGGACAGGCACAGCCTCAAATCTTACACATCTTTTGTTTCTTCATTTAGTCTATTCTATTTCTTCGGCTTTAGTATAGCATTTTAATATCCTTTTCACCAAGTAGGATGAAGAAAGGCGATAAAGAACAGTTTTACTCACATCCATTGGAGTACTGAATAAATGAAAACATGAGGTTGATAACCATTAACTTATGCACATTGGACATGTGAAAATTAATGTAGTTCCATTTAGTCAAGAAAAAAATAATTGAAAAAAAAAATTTTTTTTAATTAATGTTTTCATCTCAAACTCTGGCCTTAAACATGAAGAAATACCTGAATCTCTGCTAACTGTCAAGCTAATGAAATTCTTACTAACACCTTAAACAACTATTAAAAAACATTAGTCATGTGTGCTACAGGGATGTAAATGCCCATAATCAGGTGCTCAACATATCTGAATGAATTGTGCCTAACCATTGGTATGAATTTAGTATTGATACAGCTGGGGTGCCTACTGGAACCCCTAAACTAGGACTTATTTTAATTTTGTTGTGCAAGTCTGCTATCAAGAGCTCACTAGGTTTGATATTTGAACCACATGTATCATGCAATGCTAGTCAATCCTGTATATGACTGAAATCTCTTTTTTTTTTTTCCTTTCTGAGGATATATTAAAATTATTGTCATAATGGTTGAGTAGGAGAGGAGAGAAGCAAAAGTGATAATGGTTTTTGGACCTTGGAAAGGAAGAATGAGATGGTATATATTTTCAGTGAAAGTCGATTAGTGTTGGCTTGTTTAAAATGGCTATAGCATAGAAGTAAATGTGACAGCCCAACTTATAAAGAAAAAGAAAAAGTTGCTAGGTAACAAAATACATACTTTCGGAGGCAAAAAGTGTCGAAAGTAGTGAAAAGATGTCTGTTGTTGAGTTGCAGAGAGCTGATCCCAGTGTACGCATTGAAGAAACTTTCTAAGAGAGAGTGACATTTTTTTATAAGTGTTGGGAGAGTCTATCAATTTTCAGAATAATATTCATTTCTGAATGGGGAGATGTATTTATGTTTTTCCTCTCTGTCACCATCTTTCCCTACCATTTATCCACTGCCCTTACTTACAGGGAGAGCACGGTTCAGATATAGTCTGCATAGTCTTGTAAAGTGCCACCACATGTGAAACACAAACTTCATTTCACATTGACTAGAAAAGTACCAGCCCTACCAATGGAGGAATAAAAATATCTTATTATAATTTGAGAATTTTTTTTGTTGGTTTCATTTTCCCTGTTACACACCAGATGCTTTGGCCTACTGGGCTCAAAAAGAAGAAAATAGAAAGAAAAGGAAGGGGAATTGGGCATGGTTTAGTGACCTCACTTAGAGTGTTTACATAATTGTGGTCGTGTGTGCATACTAGATTAGAGGTTTGTAGCTCCATGCTTGTCTGACCAAAGTACCATTTTTCAATTTTTCATCACTATGGTAACCATTTTCCAGAATTTTTAGCCTATGTTTTAAGTTGGGTCAAAACCAATGATGAAGTAAAATTTCAAAGAAATCTTATCCACAAATTTGGCCAGAATGATGGTACAAACACAGACAGACAGACAGACAGACAGACAGACAGACAGACAGACAGACAGACAGACAGACAGACGGACAGATGGACAGACAGACAGACAAACAGACAGATAGACAGACAGACAGACAGACAGACAGACAGACAGACAGACAGACAGACAGATGGACAGATGGACAGACAGACGGACAGACAAACAGACAGATAGACAGACAGACAGACAGACAGACAGACAGACAGACAGACAGACAGACAGACAGACAGAGAGACAGACAGACAGACAAAGAGAGATGGATGGACTTAGAGGGAAACATGAAGACAGACAGATAGACAGACAGAGAGACATTACAATTTTATATATATAGACAGGTCAACTGATGCCAAGGATGACCCAATACCACTGGTGGAAGAGCTTATTGATGAATTCATCCTGCATTTGTCCCCATTAGACCTCCCTTATTTTGGCTCGGTTGCTATCAGAAAGGAAATGAATGCCAGGGGAACAGATTCTCCTACCTTTTATCACACCTTTTGTAATGGAATTCCAATGAATAAGGAAAGAGAAAGGGTGGGAAAGAAAAAAGGTAAAAGAAGGAGATATCTAGGAGTTGAATGAAGTACTTTTGATCGAAAAATGAAGCACTTTTGATCGTAGAATGAAGGAGCCACCACCACTGGGAAAACCAATTAATAATCTATGCAAAAACAGCAGTTTGTGGTGAAGTCACACAGATAAAACTTGGGTGAAGTTTTTAGTGCAATTTCGTCCTAGCATTTTTGGGCAAATATCTCACGTTGGTTTGGCTATGAAGATGTAATGATGATTATCCATGGAAAGCTTAAAAGAGGTTTTAAACAGTGAGGGGATGAACATCTTGTACATACATTTACTGCAGATAAAAGAAAAGTATTTATAAGTAAAATTAAAAGAAAAAAAAAAGATAAACAAAACTTATAATATACAACTCTACATTAATTTAATGAACTAGTATGAAATTTCGGCCTTCCGACGAATTGCTTCCTAGTCCCACATTCTGTGGGCTGTTGTCACAAAATTGTCTTAAGAAAAATCATGTCTTATAGGAGGACATGTCTTTCAGGATGACATGTATTATGATAGCATATGTCTTGAGGGAGGTCATGCTTTGTTGTAGGAAATGTTTTATGGGATGTCATGTATTGGTGGAGTGCATGTCTTCAGGATGGCATATCTTACAATATGTTGTGTTTTACTGAAAAACATGTCTTACTGGAGATCACGTTTTACTTGAGGGTATGTATTATAGGAGGGCATGTTTTGTTGTTCGAGATGTCTTATTGGGGTACATGTTTTACAGGAGGGCATATCTTACAGGATGATTTGTTTGTACAGGGGTACACCTTATATGAGGACAGGTTTAACTGGAGGGTATGTCCTATAGGAAGCCATGTATTACATGAGGGCATGTATTATGGTAGACTTGTCTTGCAGGAGTATATGTGGTCTTGCATTGTTCAATTACATGATGTAAAGTAGGATGTGTCTTACTGGAAGACATGTCCAACATGTGGTCAGGTTTTATAGGATGACAAGATATGCACGAGGGCATGTATTACTGGAAAATATGTGTTAGTGGTGGCCATATCTTTCATGAGAAATATGTATTATGGGCTGACATGTGTAGTAGGTGGGCATATCTTGCAGATCTGTGCAGAAGCAACCATTTTAGCTGCTGTGAGTTTAGGCATCTGTTTTTTTTTCCTACAGTAAAGTTTTGTTTGCCCTCAAACATGCTTTTTCAAGAATTTATTGGTTAAATAGTTCTTCTTGGGTATGTAGGTTTAATTTTGTGATCTTCTTAGTTGACTTTTTCCCCTTCTTTTTGTGATAAGCCAATCTGCTTCATATATGCTCGACAAATATATCTCCTCAACTATGGTGTGTATGCACCAGCTTTAAAATTTGTAGTTGGAATGTGCCAGACGGTGATGGTGGGAGGTTTAGCTGTCACCATATACAATAAGACTGGTTTGTAATGTTCACGGAATAATTTTTATTTTAATACTATGTCTGGGGCTCTTGTAGCAATAAGCTCTTTTGGCACACTAATTTTGCTCTCTTTCAACACTGATCCTCCTATGAAATTCTTGATAGGCATTATTTGGTTGTACAGGGGATTAATTTTGTTTGACAGGAATAGTGTTGAGTGGAAGTTAGGAGGAGGGGGAAGATGGTTAGTTGGAGCACAAAATTCTGTACTTTCAGCAGCTCTCTAGAAGCAGTGGTCCCTTGCAGCAATAGGATTTCATGGGACACTACTTCCAGAGTTCATCAATTTTTTCCTTAAATTACTGATAGGTTTTTATCTGGTCAACTTGATTGGCAATGTTAAAATGCATTAACTTCTCTTTGATGTGGTATCATGTGAAAGGCTATGCATTCTTTTTGATGGAAATAAAATGGTGGGAGTGGAAGAGCCTTCTTTTGGGCTTCTTTCAGTTACCACACTTGAACAACTGGGTTTGGACAAACAAGATGTAGCCAGGTTACTTTTGCTTACCTGAATATCATATCTGCCAATTTTCAACAGGATCCTTTCAGCCATTTTGCAGTTTATTGTACACATATAAATAAACCAACCAACCAACCAACCAACCACCCACCCACCCACCCACCCACCCAACCACCTAACCAACCAACAAACAAATAAACCAAAAAACCAAAAAACCAAAAACCAAAAAACCCCAGAACAAACAAACAAACAAAAACAAACAAATAAATAAATAAATAAATAAATAAATAAATAAATAAATAAATAAATAAATAAATAAATAAATAAATATATAAACACCACTAGCTCTGTTAGTATAAGATATAGGTTAATTAATAAAAGGGGTATGTTTGGCTAAAAACCCTGGTTAACTCTGTATATTTGACCTCTTGACCTCTCTTTCGCCAGTAAATTCGGTGGAGGAGATAGACTTGTTCCTGGCAGTAAAGATGAATGAAAGGTAGACATCAAAGAGAAACCCACCAAATTGAAGTGTATGGAGACAACTCTCTCTAGCTGACATCTGGAGTTTAATAAGGTATGCATTGTTTATCATGTTGGTTTGTTTTAGTCTCCCGTAGCCAGACCCTTTATCTACTGCCTGTCTGGTCACTGTAGCCAGGTTTTCATGAGCCGGTTACAGGATTCTGTAACCAAATCTGATTGGTCAGAATTGTAAAACATCACTTTTTGCATATTATATAGTTAACAAATGATAAATTTCACGAAAGAGAAATGGCCAATGTTATCTTTTCAGAGGGGTCAATTGAAATGGCTGTTAAGTAAGTTACAGAGAAATTGGGATTCACTAAACTCCATCCTAAGCAAGTAGTAGCTGCAAAAAGCTTCGTTAGTGGAAAAGATGTGTTTGTATGTTTACCTACAGGAAGTGGAAAATCTTTCTGCTTCTGCTTGCTTCCAGCCACTTATGACATTCTGAGCGGTGGGATTAGTTCTGTGATATAGGTAGTAAGCCCACTTGTAGCTCTAATTAAGGATCAGGTAAGCAGACAAAGGTGCATCATACTGTGGGTGTGTGGTATGTGTGATCAGTTGTTGGTTGGACTCCTTTGAATATATATATATTTTTTTGAAGTCACCATTTAATTTCATAATTCATGCAAACATATGCTAATTGGCTTTGTGATATATTATACATATTCGTTGTATTTTTAGCCACTATAAGTTAATTTTTCGTTCAACTAATGTATATTTAATTTCACACTGTAGGTGAGGGCAATGGTGCATAAAAATGTGAAAGTGATTTATGCTGGAGACATGAATGAGGATGCTTGGAGTGATGCATGCATTGGAAAATACCAATTAATATTTATCAGCCCTGAGTCTCTCATGAGAAACTACAAGTGGCATGACATCCTCATGAGTCCAGTGTACCACAAAAATTTAATGGGTCTGATGTGGATGAGGCACACTGTGTCAATAAATGGTAAAATGCATCCATATATTAAAGTATTGTATTAGGTAATGAAAATAATAGATGAAATAATTAGTTTATTGCATTCATTGCTCCCAGGGAAACCTTTTGCACTGCTTTCCAGGACATAAAGGAGTTACGCAGTATCATTCCAAGGGCAGTAAATGTCATGGCTTTGACAGCGACAGCAACAAGAGTGACATGATTGTCAGTGTGCTGTAGCCTGGGAATGGTCACTCCAGTGGTAGTAGCTGAGCTGCTGAATAGATGAAATATTAAGTACATTGTTCACTTACATCTGACTTCTCTGGAGGAAATGTTTGCTCTCTTAGTGGAGCAGATAAATCTGGAGTGCATTGGTATGGGCCGAGTTATCCTATACTGCTGAACCTATGACAGTTGTGAATATATATACCTCTTCTTGAGGTCCAGACTAGGAAAAGAAATGACTGATCCTATAGGTTCTAGGGATTTGTCAGTGTTCCGAATGGTGGATATGTTTATAGCCTGTACCACACCAGATGTGAAGGATTCAATCCTGGAGTCATTTTGTAATCTGATGGCATATTATGGGTTGGTGTAGTAACTACAGCATTTGGGATGGGCTTGAATTACCCAAATGTTCAGAGAATCATTCATTGGGGGCCATCCTCTGATATTGAACAATATTTGCAAGAAACTGGTCAAGCAGGAATGGTTATCCTTCATCAACAATTTTATACATAACAGACCTTCAAGCCCATCCAGCAGACGAATGCATGAATGAGTACTACAGGAATAAGGTTGTATGTCGTTGCCACCTGTTACTCAAACAATTTCAACTTACACAAGATGACCATAAGTTGTCCAATGTTTGTGAAGCTATATGTAAGTGTAAGTGCTGTGATGTATGTGAAACTATATGCACTTGTTTATCTTGTGCTGTTTAGCACGGTTGTTATGAATGAAAAATTGCTATGTTTTTAAGTTAACTTACAATCTTCCCCACTTTCCATGAATTCATGGCAATACAGTTTCAAAATAATGCCCATGTCTTTTTTGCTGGAATGCTTGGAATGATGACTGGACACTTTCTTCATCTGATTGATCCTATCAAAACTGTTGAGAACCTTAACATTATGGCCGATACTCCTCCTAATTCGAATTACAGAATCATCAGTGATGTTGGACCCCAGCCCAGTAATACTGTTCTTAGCCTCATGGTTAAGATGCTCCATACGGAGATCACATGGTACATTCATGCCTGGATATCCATGAATGTTGACGGTACAATTCCATAGAAGCTGCATTGCCATTCTTGGTGACAATAGAAAGTGATACTGTGCCAAAAGGTTAAAAGCTTCCAAAGAATAGTTCATCCTATTTGAAACTTGAAGTATAGAAGGAAATAGCACCAACACCGTAGAATCCTGTACCCATCACCCTCTCTGATACCATTGTTAAACTCAATGTACAAGAGGCCAAGATTCAGTAAGCTAGAAGCATAAGCCTGCACATGGTCTTCTCCAGCAGTGTTCACTTCCTCATGCTCTCCATAGGACATGGAAACAAATTCATTGATAACTAGATCAATTGCCAAGTTCAATACTTGTAACTTCTCCTTTGATTCCATGTTCTTCACACCATCAGGGAAATATTTCTTGTCAAGTGAGTCCTCTGCTGATTTCATCCCAAATGCTTCCATAGCTGCAGCTATGATGTGGGCTTCCACAACTAATATGAAGAAATCTTCACATGCTGTAAAATTATCAGAGGGAGAATTAGCATTTCTGTGATTAATGGTGTTACGCAGCTGGTACAATGTGCCAACATCCATCATGGATGCATCATTAAAATAATGCTTCCAAATCACCTGGATTAAAATATTAATAACGTATAGTTATTGTACAGGCCATGTACTGGATGTGTTCTATTTAAGACATACCCCAAACATGCAGACTTTGGCATGCCAATCTTCCACTACTGGAACCAGTCCTTCAAATCTCTCCTGGCTTCTTCCCGCACCAAGTCGAATGTGCTGACTTCCCCTGGTTCTTGACACTGTCACCAACTGTTCCTTGCAGATCTGATTGCCCTTCATGCTATAATCCGATCTTGCTTGAACCTTGTCAAATCATCTCTCTTCCTAGAGAACAACCACTTGGTGTATGCAAAGTTCCTACTCTGTAGGAGAGGCTTCAGTGTGCCCATTGACTCCCTGAACCAACCAAGTTTCTGGCCTTTTACCTTGCCCACCAGCTCATCAGTTGACTCAATAAGGGCTCCACTCACTGCTGTTCACTTCTCATCCACTCCACCTTCCACAGGCCATGCAGCTCGTGCTCTCTCCGCTACCTGCTTCTGAAACTCCAGTCTCAGAGCTTGTTTGCTCTCATTCTTAGTTCTGCCATCACTCACCAACTTGGACACATCATACCTTGTCCCATCATTGCCCGCCATCTCCTTCCTTCTGTGATGCCAACCTGCAAGCCTGATCTTCACACGCACAAACTGGTGGTCAGTGTTGCATTCTGCTCCTCTCTTCACAGCTGTGTGAAGGCACATCCTCCTATCACTCTGGCTCATTATGACATATTCAATGCAACTCTACTGCTTGGACTTTGGAATCTACCATGTCCATGTCCGATGGGCAGAGAGAAAAGAGAGAAGATCTTTACCAGTGTCGTTGATAACTCCATACCCATGTGACCCTCTCACTGATCCCCACCGATCCCCTACACACTCCCTGGACCCCACATGAGCATTGAAGTCACCAAGAATCACATACTTTTCTCCTCTTAGTATTGCAGCCAAAATGCTCTCAAGGCCTTGGAAGAAAATATCTTTTATCTCTCTACTTGCTGCCCTCGTGGGAGCATAACATGACACCACAAGCAACTTTGTTTTCATCCTTTCTTCTACCTGCAGGCATACTGAGAATGTATTTGGACCCCTTGCCTTCCACTATTTCCAAGCTCTCTTCCATGCATTGATGTCTTAGCCCAGGAGAACAATTGCCACCCCTTCATCCCTTTGCACGTCATCACCCTCAGATGGCCTTTCTCTTCCTGCTGTCAGCACCACACTTCCTCCCATGTGATACACCTCACTTCTGCCACCTTCCAATCATATCTTTTCAACTCCATCTCTATTAGGTCTACCTTCCTGTCCTCTCCCCGCTGCCCCACCTGTTGGCTACTTCAATTAGACCTTCTGTGTCCACCATCAAATGCATATTCCCTGTGCCCATCCGCTATCATAATGTTTTCCTTTTCTTCAATCAATGTGCAAATTGATCTTTATCATGAGAGGTTTGCAAAACCTCTGCAGTATGACAAACTTGCTGTGAACCCAGTGATGCCATCCTTTCACGTCCTGTTCTGCTTCAGCCAATTGTTACTATGTAAACAACTGCCCAGTGTCACCATGAGGAGGCAGTGACTAATGGCTCTTACAAGAATTTGACCCTACACACAAAAATCTACAAAAATGCAAAATGCAAAATGCAAATGCCAATTGTCTAGCTGCCATCAACACAGTTGCATGCACATAACATAGGGTTCCTGTGCACTAAGGCACTATTAGCCAGTGCAAGCAAACTTCTGGAGCCAGGCTAGGAACTCACCGGAGGACTGACCAAGGCTCTTAGCATATGGGTGTAGGCACCTGAAGTTTCACCTGGACCCTTAGCTGATAGACAAGCCATGGCCAGTGAATTTTCACTCCAGAAAATTCAAGGTCACCATCACAGCTGGGTGGACTGGTGTGGGAAGATGTTCAAGTATAGGAAAATTTTCCTGTCAGTGCTGGGTTTAAACTCACAACCCTGGGGTTGTGAGTTTAAGGGCATAGCTACTCAGCCACTCTGCCACACATACACATTCACATACCTCAGGATGATCCTGAATCTCACAATGTTGACTGATGGTCACAACATGACGTTGTTAAGTAGTCATTCTCCCTCCAAGGGGCTGGGCTTGTGGCGAGTGTATGACTAGCAACAGCTCTGATGAAATGGGTGGGGCTGGTGAGCTGGCACACTATGCATCACTCTTTGACTGTCACCACATCAATGGGTGAAACTTATTTGTACTGACATCAGAAGACCTGGTAGAGATGAGAATTTTCAGCACGGGCCATCGGAAGGAGTTGTTGTAACAATGACTTGATTCCCACATAAAGTTAGTGTAGGTTTTCTAAGGACCCTATTAATTGAAGTTACTCTCTCTAATCCATAGTACAGTAGTGAATAATAGGTATCATAGCTGTATCTATGAAGTGTGCATGTTAAATTGACCATTGCCAATATAGAAATGATGACAATTCATTGTATACCATTGAATCAGTAAATTACAGTTGCATATGATTAGATTGCAAAGAAGTCCTTAAAATGAATGCCCTTTTATATCCCATACAATTTCTCTAATCCTAAGAAATACTTGCGTGTTATGGAACACATGAAATTGGTAATCTGGAATCCATATCTTTGTCTAAAGATACAGAAGGTGTTCATCCACATTGAAGTGGTGTATTAGAAATGAAAGTGATCAACTTTTCTTGTCACGGAATCACTATTATACCAATATTGGCTGTCAGGTGGTATTTGTTGACATTCTATTGTTATTGCTAAAAGATTTATTTTGATCCCTTTATGGAGCACACCAAGACCAGCTATGATGGAGTCAGTGACTAAACAACTGCCATTATCTTTGTGTGCTTTAGCAGGGATGGGCTTAATGAGGAGGTAAGAATGGATATTTCCTTTCATCTTATTATTATTTTTTCAATTTGTTTCTGTTGATCCTGTTCATGGTGGTATTATGTTATGCTAAGATGAATGATGTTAAGCTTATTCTTCATGTTAGTTCAAATTGCATGATTTATATATATATCTACCTTATGTTGATTATGTATAACTGGTAATTTTAGAGGGTAAATAGATTATGTGAGTTGCTTTGGCCTTTTAGTTTATAGTTGGTATGCTAGGCTATAGATTAAGTAAAGTTTGGTCATGTTATGATTGGATCATTGACTATGCCATGTAATAGTGTATTAATTGAATGCATAGTATGAAGTTGTTCTTGATTGCTCCTTACAGGACCACAAATGTAGGCATTTAGTGAAATTTGAGTGGGCATACAGACAGTCCAGTGGTTCCTCAGTTTCTTAATACTTCCTGACATTGTGACTGTGTTATCCACCATTTTTGTCCCCTCACTGGGGGGTGGGGCCACATGCACCCATCGTGGAGTGCATAATTACATACAAGGCAGATGACCCTTAACTAAAATGTAATATTTCTAGATATTTGTGGTGCAGGATGGTGGCTTGCTTTCGCCCACATTTGTAAAGCAGTTCTTCGTTTTATGGGTGTCCCCATATATATATATATATATATTTGGGAAAGCTTCTGATTTGATTATAGAATAACACTGTACCTAATAGGGTGATAAACTTTGTTCCACCATTTTTTATATTGATTTGTCATTAACCTTTCCTGAATTTGTTTAACAATATTGGCGTACAACAGAACTATGTACTTGCATATTCTAATTATAACTTCCCTCCACCATTCCCCCACCCTCCCCTCCTCCCCTTGCTTCTCCACCTTGCCTTTATTAACCCTTCTCTGCCATTGCAGGATAAAATGCAGTGGCCTCATGAGATTGTCATAAATTCACATCTGAAGTTTGAGGAAGGACAGAAAAGATACGCTTCATTTCCATCCTCACAGGAAAGCAGTGCAGTCAGCCCTGAAGTTTGTCACCCCTTCTCCACTACTCCCTCAGACATTAGTGGGATCACAAGCCATCATTCCCATACCCCACACTAGAACTTATGCATCCTATTAATTTTGGTAGTTTTGGCCTCTCGAGAAATGTATTATCCCCTCTCTTTTGAAGTGAGCGCATAGGAGAGGGGAAGGAGAAGGGGGAATGGTCTATACCTGGCAGTGGCTCAATGCCATGAAAAACTGACCAGAAAATCAAGATTTGTCATTTGAAAAAGCTCTAAACCAAACCCATTTAGAGTCTGGATTGTTAGAAAATTTAAATCATATTACTCACACTCTCAACAATAACAATTTTCGGAAAGCTTTCATAATCGAACTTTCCATCATTCTGGCAGTGGTGATTCAAGGGTATATTATTCACCAAATCCATCATATCATCCATTGAAGACACATCGATTAAGTGAAGAGATATCACAGAATGATAAATACCATTCATGTGCTAGTCCGGAAGACTCATTATGCAAAGATTGGCATAATTCATCTTTGCATGGTAAATCACGTGATTCATCACATGATAGCAGCAAGGAGAGATCATGGAATATGGTTGTGGTGGTGTAGGAGAGGAAGATGATGGTGGAAATTTGGACTACCAGCACTCTCAAAGCACCACAAATGCCCAAAAGAAGTCCTGGAGTGAAGGGAGAGCAGGAGGAGAGGGACAGGAAGCATTAAGAAACCGTGCAGCAAACCAATTCATAATAAAGCATATCACAGGAAAATTGTTATTATCATAACAGTAAAATTATTGTCCTATAGCTATACCAGGATACTATTTAACAACAAAGAAACTCCTAAACGTACTACAATAAAAGAGAAAATAATGTCTTAAACAGAATGCTTTTGTAACAGTATTATCAAAATATGAATGAACAAATCACTTGACACTATGAAATTAAAAAATTCTTACATTACCATTGAGGGAGAAAATAATCTTGTGAGGGGGTAACCGATCACATTGTGCTTATTTAAATTTTAGTGTTCCCAGTTTGGAGGCCTAAAGCAGACAGACATTGGTGTACTTAATCTCATGAACGAGCACATACAAATTTGACTGCTGCTCTCTGAGCCAAAGTGGAAAGTTGTGCTTCACAAAGAAGGCCACAGCTCAACATGTGTAACCTAGAATAAAATAGAACTAATATCTTAACCTAGCTTAGGAAAAATTTATTAAGGTGTAGTAAACCTTGGCTTTCCTGATACCTTTAGTTTTCATGAGACTTTTAATCTTGGCATTAGCATTTGGTCCCATGCTGATTTTTTGGTGTTTCTTTCCAGTCATATGTCTAATTTTATCCCTATCCTCTTGCTTCCAAAATATAAACTCCTCTCTGCAGATAATACGTTTGGCACAACCAGGATCAGACCCTTTCTAACCTATTGATATTTATTTTGGCCACAGAGAGTTAAACTTTACTCTCCTTCCAGTCTTGGAAGCAGTTAAAGTAATTACCAATTGCTTTCTGGGTGGAGTGGCTGGGAAAGATTTGGAGTGGCTGGTGCTCATTAGCCAAATCAGCCATCCAATCAATAATAGCACCAGTCAAATACTTAACAGCATGGATGAATGATGGATTAGCCCTTTCCACTATATTCCTCAGAGTAAGGTTAGGACATAGATTTTGTGGTCTTCTCCTCCAGTAAGGTTTGGACAATGAATTTATTGTCATTGATTGAGAAAAAACAACACCAACTTAAAATAAAAATAAGGGACATTTAAATTGATGTGTGGGACAGAGGGACAAGGGTGTAAAATGCGGGGTAGTCCCTACAGAATGTGGGACGGTTGGCATGTCTGCACATTGTTATCTGTAATTGCCTAAGGATGACTCCAGTAGATGTAAAGTTGATCACCGATAACTTTTGCACAGTATTGGAGATGTAAAAATTGATTTAGTTCAACTTGGCCAACATTGGAATTGAGCTGGACCAGCTTTAGCATGAGAGACATTATGGTGCTTTTTGACCTGATGAGAATAACATCACCTCCATGCAGCTGCAGTTTGGTGCTGCTTAGCTTTGGGATGATACCAGCCAATAACAAATTTTACACTTGGTCAAATTCAGGGCATTAGCAGCTGGTGTTAGTACTGAGTTGTCATGCTCCCACCTTTGTTATATGTGATAGCCAGTTAGAATTGAAGTTATGAGACTAATTATTGAATACAATATTCAACACATCATTACAAGTGAAGTTCCCCATTACAAAACAATGAACAATGGCAATGAACAAAACTACTAAGCATAAAGAAGTTACAGGAAGCCTGTTAACCACACCCCTCCCCCACCAATATTTAACTGGGTTAAGATAAGATTCTATTTAGGATATGGCAAATGTGTTTTTTTTTTTTTGGTGCAGTAGAAGGAGGCATTACTACCTGGGTAGATATCTATATTGTAGCTGTCACATTTGCAGGAACTTCCTGAGTAGGCTTTATGTTGACAGGAGTTCCTGCAACAGGTGTCTTTGATTTGTCATCCACATCAGAATCAATTTTGATTCCTTCGTTGGTAAAAGTCAATGATTTCCATAATCAATCAGCTTATCATTCCACATGTTTGCGCATGACCAAACTTATCAAAATATTTTCCACTTCTGGGACGAAAACCTACTACTAAAAATATGACTACATTGAGCAGCTGGTGTTAGAAATGGAATCTCCATTTAAATGCTTCTAATTAATCTGGAATAAGAATATCACTATCACTACCGGTCGGACGGTCGGACGGTCGGACGGTCAGTCGGTCGGTCGGTCGGTCGGACACTCCATCGTCATAATCAGCCTCACTAACATTTTTGGTTTCTGTTGTGGTAAGATGAGAGTATATAATAAAATTACTCCCCTAATATTGAAATATGGCTGAATTAGTATAGAGACAATGAAAGTATACTACCTCTCAGTGGACTTGCGAAGCTCTAATATAGTAGGAACACCATCATTTCCACTAAGTAACTGATGTCTAGCTCTTCTTCTTCCCGAATATAGACTGTACAGTTGTGAATGTGACCCTTTGGTGCTGGTTCTTCATGCCAGGATGCAGAATAATCATGTACCAGCTTCTTCAGAAAAGGAAGCAATAAGGATGCTTATGAAGGTTAAAAATAAATTTATTTAGCATAAGTAGCTATTAATGTGGCTCTAATAATAGAGAGACTAAATCTGATGTCACAGGTGGATGCAAACATGGAATTAGCTATTGGTATCAAAACCCATGAATGATTTTATAGGCAACTACATTAACTGACAGAAATATTATTATTTTAAGAAGTTAATCACATAGTTATTTAGGTGATCTTTGACCTTCGAAATGAAATTGATATTCACACACTGCTGTTTCTAATAATCAATCCTCCACAATTGGCAAAATAGTCTGAGTTTATTGTACTTCTGTGTATTCATGCTCATCCCTTCTTCCTTAAGTTTATAAAATAGTAAAAAAGAATATTGCTCTAACCTCCTTGTACATTTTTTCCAAACAGTTCTTCATTCAGAAATATAACCAAGTCATTTGTCTTGCCAAATGCATAGATTTGATAGGTAACATGCCTAGGTTTGCTTTGTCAAAATTTGACCTACTTAACTTAGATTTACATGATATCAGAGATAAATATTCTTGTCTAACTATAGTACCAAAATGTTGTTCTATTCTATGCCATACCTTGATATATAACTTGCATATTTTAGGATAACTTTACATTCTGACATTTGATAATCACAAAATAACCTTGAATTGATGTTCGTAGTCTTGGTTGTGGTATTTACCGTGTATCTCAGTCTGAGGCATTACTTATTGTTGCCTGCTATTAACATTAGATGCAGAAGTCCCAATTTTAGTCCTTTTCTGGGATACTACTAAGAAATCTTATCTTATTGTTACATTGAATTAATAATGATGTAAAGCTGCCATTTAGATTGTTGAGTTATTGTACAGGCAAAGAGATATTGCACGAATATAAAGTAGTTTTGTAAGGCATGAACTTGGAGCATGATGGTGGATCCAGTAAATGAAACCTCATGTAGAACATAACTGGCTGAAAGTATTCAAGTTGATTGTGGTTACACAAAACAAGTATGTTTTCAGCTGGACTATCTGCTGCCTGAACACCAGGTTTCTTTTAAAGAATGGATGAATATTCTGAAAGGCATTTGGGCGAGGCAAAATGAGGATTGAAACAAAAGCTTTTCTAACCATGGCCAGTTCCTTATGCTCTAAAAAAAGTGATTGAAATGGAATTAGAACATCTTGAGCAGCATGGCATTCTCAGACCTATCAAAATACAGTGACTGCACTGCTCCTATGCTTATCATTCCCAAGGCTGATGGTAACAAATGGTAGCAAAAATATATACCAAGTGAGAGCTTTCTTTTGGGTGATCAATTATTATGGAAAGATAATTCCAAGGCTATAAACAATTTCCCCCCTACAAATTAGTTTCCATTTTAATCAATTTATTGGGATTGGAATAAGAAATGCAAGCAGGCGATTGGATCATGAAGGCAAAAATAAATTTTATCATTATGACAAAGAAGTGCAAGCTGCATTGTGATGCCTCTGTTAATCGGGTGGGGGCAGTTCTGTTGCATGCATATCCTAATGGGTCAGAAAGATCAATTGCATCTGCTTCCAGGTCTCATGGCCAGGCATAACAGAACTTTATCCAAGTTGATTAATAAGGTTGATCTTATATTTGGTGGCAAGAATTTTCATAAATGTGTACTACAAAAGTTTTACATTGGTTACAGGTCTCATACCTTTATTGTCAATTTTAGGGTCCAAAAATTTCCTTCAATTGAAGCTGCATTGCTCCAGAAATTGTTTAGTTATGAGTAAGAAATCAAATTTTGATCTACAGATTAGCATTCCAATGCTGATAGATTTTATGGCTTTGGATAAGTCAGGTTACAGCTGTGAATGATAGGTTAATAGGGATGGCTGCAATTGTTTTAAATGATGTAATATTTCCTACCTTTTTGATTTGGGTGAAGAACAGATAGCTGAAATAGTTTATCAATAAAATTAGTAGATATACTAACCTTCCTATCTTTCATGGAAGTTAAATGTTATCTTTTAATTAATTTTTTTTATAGCATGCCATCCCTAATATAAGAATAATCAAATTTAAGAAACTCTTCCATACTTCTCAAAGCAGATTGCGTGAATGAGAGTTCATATGTGTGTGGTGTGTGTGTTTGTGTGTGTATGGTGCGTGTGTTCATGTGTGTGGTGTGTGGTGTGTGTGTTTATATGTGTGGTGTATGTGTGTGGTGTATGTGTGCATGTGTGTGTGCAATGCATGTGTGTGTGCAATGCATGTGTGTGCTCACCTCCAGCCTACAAGGATATAGGTTAAATTACAGTACATGGACATGTAAGCAGTGAAATTAAATATTATTACATGCTTGTAGCACTGCTGTCAATTTGAACAGAAATGACAATGATCAGCAATAAATTGTGAAGAGTAATATGACACACATCATAAAATGGTTACATATACTAGACTAAAGTCCACAGACCTCTATTTTTTGTTCGGCAGTGCTCATTATGTAATCCATTCATATGTCACCAAGCTCAGTGAGAGCGGCATTCAGCTCAGTCTTGGCATTCTTGAACATCTCTTCAATGGCATCCAAGTCAGCTGATGAAATGAAACAGAAGGTGAGATCATTCATGCTTTATATTATGAGAATTAATTCTATTTCTCTGGCACCAGCTCTCATTGTCTCTCCCCAATCTACCATGTCATCTATCAACCACACTTCCCATCATCCTACATTAAATATAGTATGTATGATGAGGTATATTCATGATGGTTAGAATAACTTTCAGAAACCAATAACAAAGCTCCAATGGGATAACTTATACTTAGAAATTATATTTATGCAAAACACTGTGCATGTGGTAGACCAAAAAGAATGAAACCAAAAGGGAAAAAATAAATAAAACAACAAGAATATGAATGAAATCTGATCAGAACAAAATGGGAAAACATTGAGAGCATTTTTGAGAGTATGGATGAATAAATTATATTGATGCTTCTCCTTTTATGCATCATTCCAATTATTTATATCTTTTTTTATTAATAATTATTTTTACCAATTTCACAAAAAATAAGGGGAGGTGAAATGGAGTATCTTATTTGCTAAGAACTATACCAGAGAATTATAAAGAAATCCATTATTACTGATTTCAATTGTACAATTTGTTTGACTAGTTTCTTGAAATGCAATTGAACTGGTAGGGAAGAGATAAGCACTCATTTAAGTGTTCCTAATAGACTAATTCTGTGGACAAATCCTCCAGATATACACTATTTTTTACCACGCTAACACTGGATGAGGCTTACACACTTGAGTGTGGTTCATATGGTAATGGGCATAATACAAAGTTAAACTTGCCCATTAAGTATATCCATAAAAATAATCCATGAAAAAATAATTTCAAGAGTATGTTTTAATAATGCATTATTCCTACTACTGGAACTACAAGTTAATTGCATTGACAAGTTTGAGACATTTTCATAATTTTTCTTTCTGAAGCCAAGGAAGGAACTTGAGGAGGTCCAAGCTAAAATATTCTTAATACTGGCATGACTATGGTATAAGCTTTTTCATTTAGTCAGAATTATAAAGTTTTTAAAGTCTTACCTGATTTAATAAAAAAATAATGAATAAGTAAAAAAAAAAAAAAAAATAAAATGAAGAAATAGAAGTACAGTTCATTCATTCACCTAGTTGGTAAAGTTTATTGAAAGATATATCTAAAATTCTGCCTTGTATTGTGTTGTGATGTTCAGCTAAAATGATATGAGATAGTGTGGTCCGTCCATTGGGTGAATAAATTGAAATTGTCTGAGTGGATTCTGTTGGTTTGTGTAAGCTTGCTGAAATAAGATCACCTGCCCAGCATCATCATGTTAAGGACAGGCTTATGATTAAACTAATGTGGTATCGATAATTTCATATTTATGTGCATGGGTGTGTTTATATTTTATGCGATGATGCCAAAATGGTTCTAATTGATAATTCCCGATAGCTAATTCTTGTACTATGCATAAGTGAAGAGCACTTCGGAAATTGGACACCACAGCAACTCAATCAGAAAGAAATATTCTTATTATTCTTTATCCACTTTTTCATGTTCTCAGCAAATATTCTGGGACTAGGACATGTACTTGTAATAAAAGACATAGTTTTAGTATGGAACATTGCTTGATTGTTTGTATCATTAATGTAGCGGGTTCTGGCTGTAATACTGGCACAATAGAGCAGAGAGAATTTAGATATCTAAATATCTATGACCAAATGTAAGAAATGATTGACTGTGAGTTATAAATATGCATGTATATATATATGAAAGTACAGAATTTAATATGTTTACTGATAATGAACTATCAAATGCCACACTTCTGTAGTGTGTCTAGAATATACTTGTCGACATATCAGGTCTCTACACACACCACTCAGCAAGTGTCACTGTTTATTAGTGTATTGCCCAGTAATATAAGGTCATATTAGATACTAGCTTCATGACTCCAAATATTATTCTTGATGTTGCCCCAATCCCGGACTGTCAGGACAATGGGGAGATGCACATTTTTTGAGCTAGTATAATATTACATAATAATTCACACATACCAAAATATGCAAACACAACAAACAAATCACACACATTTTGAAACAACAAATACAAAACATCATAAACAAGAAACATCAAGAATGCACATAACAAGCAGACACTATATACATAAAGAATTCAAAACAACACACACACGAGCACACACACAACTTACATAGATATTATGATATATGCTATGTCACAAACAAATACATAAAGGCATAAAAAACGAATGATTATATAAATGCAAAATGAACAAATGCTTGAACCCAAGAATGAAAGCAGGACCACACCCACGAAAGCATTTATTAACAAAGAGATACTCACATGCTCACTCAAGCACACACATAATTTAGTGGGAGGCTCTAGAACTGATGATGCATTCATGCCTGCTGCCATCTCAGGTAAAATGCAATACCATGAGCCGATTATCTTCTCTGATTTATTTTCTAAATAAAGCCAAATGAAGCTCCAACACTCATCTAGCAGTGGTCACACAGATCAGCCCATGGAACATTTAAAAGAGCAGGTATCATTTCTAAATATCAAATATAATGAAATATCTAGGAATTACCACTAATGAACTTGTGACTGAAATTCTTGGACAGAGCTTAAAAGAATTCTAAGTTTCAATGCATTGCTGCTGTAGTCTCATAGTGTGTCCAAAAAAATCATTACGGTAATCTCCTAACTTCTGATGTAACAAGTACCAATTATACATGAAAACTCAATCAACATTATTTAAAGGACTGTGAAAAAAAATACAACATACATCACTACTACAAAGAGAGTGTATTATCAGTAAGCTTCAACTTTTGCAGGGACTTCTCCACCTTGCCTATTGTTAAGTTTTCCAACCAACAAGGAATGGCTCTTATGGCTATCATGCCATCATAGCTATCTGATAGTCATGTATAAAGTGGAACCAAAAAGTTTGTGAGACAGACTGGAATTCAATTAACAATTTGACAAATTTATTGTCAATATGCACTAATCAATGCCAGTAGTGATACATTTTATCCATGAAGTATACACAGCAAGTGCCATTTGGAGTGCATGAGAAGTATGGTTTCCCATGATTCTTGAGGAAGGTGACAAACTTTGTAACAGAAGACACCCTATCATGCTGATGAAAGTGTGGCTATGGGCCAATAATGGGAGGAGTTAACTTGCTTCACAAACTTGAACATTATTTTATGTAACACCCATTCACTGACAACCATGTTTTATGAGCCAGAAGATATAGGTTCAATTGTTGAAATTATATTCACAGTACGTTTCAGTACCGTCAATTTTAAGGCTTCAATATTATTTTTTGTCATTGTGATACAGCAATAGCAAAATATTCATGCCTACATTTAGCTATTAATGGTAAATATTTATTTAAATAGTTGAACTGTTAGGAAGTAAGGTATAGCCTCACATGCCCTTTTTTCAGCAGTCCTTTCTACCATGAGAAGTCATATGACTCATCCCTACTGTCTAAAGTTGTTCTGAGCAAATTTTCCTTCAAATGCACAATGTGCAAGCGCACATCAGGATAAATCAAGTATAAAAGATACATCAATTTACTTCAGGTTGGATGTACCATTGAACTGTAAATCACCTTATCGATCCAGATTAACTAATAAGAGCAGCATTAGCAACTAAGTAAAGTGGCTAGAAAGGTAAATGATGATATCATTTGCAAAATTGAAACTATACCCACCCATCTTCAGACAGTACTCATTGGTAGGGTTGTGACCTCCTGTTTATACCTATCTGATTTTTCAAAATAGTGCATACATTTCTTTAGCTTGATCAGTCAATCCTAGATGACCAGAAAATCTCTTTAGATTGACATCAGCAGAGTCCATTCATCTCCTCTATGATTAAAAGAGATGAAATAGGCTCCTTATGAGAAGAACATGTTTTGTTGTAGCATATTTAGTTCTCAAACTAATGCATTACTCAAATGAATTATGTGAAGATATAACAGACAAGCAATAATTTTGCTGCTTGTCTATGCTATTTTATCATACTAAAAGACTGTATACTATGGCATGTAATACAAGCATTACTAGTTTCTAGTACCATGAAAATAAGTAGGAAAAACCCGAAAAACATGATTTGGACAAGATCACCAACATAGTCGTACCACATATACCCACAATTATAGATGACAATGTCAGTTCATTAACAGCATAACATGCCTATCATATGCATGCATATGTATAAAGCTATTCACAGCATCTAGATCAGCCTCAAGAGATTTCAGGACATATTCAGCCTCTTCTCCATGTTTTTCAGCAATTTCCTTGGCTTCTCCCAGCAGATTCAACTTTTTATATCATCTATTTTGGTTTAAGATCAATGGTAGAGCAAGAATGTTGGCATTTTGATAGGTGATAGTTTCTACAAGTACAGGGTTCATAGAATTTGGAATATTTTAATAAATAATAGTATGGACTATCTCCCACACAAACATGAACCATAATAATAAAAATATTATGCTGAATACTGACACACATCAAGCTACATACTGAGCTATATGCTCAATTTCATTATTATGTAACTAGCAATGCCAGCCATATTTATACTCCCAGTATTGGTTAATTCATGGTGAAATTGAATAAACTATGTAGATGCTTGAATTCTCATAAACTGACGTCATGACAGAAAAATACACTCCACTACCATCTATAGATCTAAGATCACACCAAATTTCTGTTTTCAAATACTACAGGAGTAGAAATGCGCAGATTTTGTGCATTGAAATATTATACACTCAGATGTCTGAACATACCACAGTAAGCTAGATTGTAAACGACTACATAGTTGTCTAAAGACGGGTATTAAACTATGGGACTGATAACACCACTTCACTTACCCAATGAAGAACCTCAAACGAAGAGTGAATAGGCGCGCAGAAGTTCGGTAGGCGTTAAGGGCAGCTTTCTAGCCAACTGGGATAATGAACCCAAACGTTGGTCCACAATATGTCCCTAGCCTGGCGACACTTCGAAGGATACACCCTCACGTGCGTCACCTCCAGCAATCCTTTCTGCTCATGATGTCAACAATGATTATCAACGTCTTAGTGCTAGGTGAACTTTGTACTAATGAATAGTATTGCTAGCCTAGAGAACGCTGGCGAGTTCCAGTGATGATGTGGTTATAAAAACTTCGTTAGTATTGGGGATTATAATGAGGAGGAGGAATAGGCGGAGAAGGTTGGGCAGAGAAGAATGGGTCAGACCTATCCTGCTGAAGAGCTATCTACAGGGAGACTTACAATCTTCTATAGGAGATGAGGCTCCATGATCCTGACAGCCACTACAAGTATGTCGGCATGTCGAAGGTGATGTTTGATACTCTCCTACAGGAGGTAGATTATGTAGTTAGCAATGTACACTGGATAAAAAAAATGTTTCTGTGCATAAAGGTCAGTCCACATTTTGGCAAAAAGTCATACTGTAGCAAGATCAGGGTGGACATACCACCTGCTGAAAGGCTTGCTCTCACCGTTCAGATATTTAGCCACTGGATATTCTCAAGTACAATTAATGTTTACTCTATGTCATCTGTATGTTATCCAAACATTTGTTAGGTCTCTTTATCTTTTAGTTTCCAGATGGGCAGATCCACTCTCTGTGGTATTCTTTTAGAGACTTGTGTGTGCATGCACCATCATCTGTGGCCAAATGGGAGGACATCAGTAAGGAATTTTTGCTGAGATGGAATTTTCCTCATTGCATTGGTATGTCCTGTAAAAATTTATTGCATATAGTCAAAATTTTTTCTAACCACAGGAGCTATTGATGGCAAGCACATTGTCCTGTAATGTTCCTAGGAATAGTGAATATTTTAATTTCAATTATAAGGGGACCTTTTCAATCGTTTTGTTGGCTGTGTGTGATGTACATTACTGGTAAACAAATAAATATACATATTTCTATTGCTTTATCACCCAATTGTTACAGGTCTACTTTTATTGATCTGGGAGAGGTTGGGCGCCATAGCGATGGGGGCATTTTTTCGTACTGTGTATTCGGAAAAGCACTTGAAGATGGTTCAATGGTGTTACCTGACCCTTCTCCATTACCCGAAACCACTGCACCACTAGTTCCCCATGTAATAGTGGGAGATGCTGCTTTTTCTCTCCTCAACTATCTGTTGAGACCATATCGTGGATGGAACTTGCATGGTATGAATTAGTGTGTGATACACATGATTTGATAATGCTATATCCACATTGTGAAGTGTTGCTTTTATTTTTGCATAATATAAAGAAATTTTTTAATTATCATCTAAGTAGGGCAAGAGAGATAATAGAAAATAGCTTTGGTATATTGGTAGGAAGGTAACAACACTCCTGAAAATTATCTACTTATATGGCAACACTTTCCTGCATTCTAGATGGAGTTTCTTTAGGAGACCTATTATTGCCACACCAGATCATGTCATTGTGATTGCAAAGGCAGTGATAGGCCTTCATAACTACTTGTGGACAACAGAATCCAGTGTATATTGTTCACCTGGGTTCGTAGATGGAGAGGATGAACCTGGACATGTGTTACAGGGAGGATGGAGGAGGTATGATGAAGTTTGCATAAGTATGCAAGCAGTTTCCCAAACTGGCAGCAATAGGCAAGTATTAATCCCATGCAGTGACATGGTTCACCTCTGTGTAACATGCCCATTGTTCTGTGCAGGTACTGAAGGTGTCCTGCAGACATCCGGAACCTTTGCAAAGATCATTTCTTGAGCCAAACTGGAGAAGTTCAATGGAGTATTCATACATACACAGGATGCAATAACTTAAAATCTCAATGATAATATATTACATATAATCATATTCATTTATGATTATCATATATTGAAATGAATGTTTAATAATAATGGTAATTAATAATAATGGTAATTCAAACTGTTTATTAGTATTCATAATAACTATTATCTATGGTGTTAGTAAGAGCTACTGGTGTGGGCATATATTCAGTGGACGGATACTCCAGATCAAAAACAACTTGTTGGAGCCTAATTTCAGCTAATGCATTTTGCCTGGGGGGCAACCTCCTCAGGCAGGAAGCAAGTTTCATGAAAAAGTGAGTGTAAGGATCGACCTCCTCCTTATTTGGCCTTGCAGCAAGTGCACCAAGGATATGCAGAAGTGCAGCATCAATTTCATCCTCTTTAGAGGCACGCTTTCATTTGCATGCTCTCTTGGCCATTAGGGGAGAAGTGGATCTACTTGCTCTACAAGTGGAAAATAGGAGAGGCAGACCTGGATAGGTCCAGTTCATCTAGTATGCTACATGGGGGAAGAAAATATAAAGTAAACATATCAAAAACAAAACATGCATTTACCTATCATGCAAGATGTCATCTTGGACCTGGGTGGCCTTCAACAAAGGGAGGGCATCATCACCATCCTGTGTGACATCAGTGGCTTGGCTGGTACTGCCCTCACTAATATGTGAATGTTTTCTATTATTGAAACATATATTACTAGATAAAGGGTACACAATATTTTAATACTGTTCACTAACCCCCTGTGCTGAACAGAATCACAAATTAATGTTATGGCCTCAAAATGAGGCCACCTAAATTCATAAGGTGGAACTTGTCCATCACTTGGCTTTGTTCTTCACTTCTTAATCTCCCTCACAAAATGCTCCCTCAAATTCTTACACTTTTTCATACAGTCTGAAATAGTCACTTCTCCTCTAATCTACACCACCAGCAACATTATTGCTATACACTCTTCAAACCCTAGCTAAAAATTTATATAGTGTAACTGGCATAATACTAATATAGAATATTTACTAGGCCTTTCTCAATTATAATTTCAAGCATAATTGGTAGCTGGGAGCATAATTGGTAATTCTGGAGCAAAATTAGTAACTCAGGAGCGTAATTGGTAGCTGGGAGTTGAGAAACTTGAATACACCTGTACTGGATCACTTTTGAATATCATGGACTAATAACATGTTTCTTGGAGTATGAAGTTAAGATTAGATTGGAAGACAAATTGGATTATCTGCACCAACAAAGTCAAAGCACACATTGATGATCAGACTGGGAAATGCTCAAGCAAGTTCATGAATTCTTTAAGGAGGTTGTATCATCCAAATCTGCTTGAGTTATTATTTAACCCCACAAAGAGCATACAGCTACAAATAAAACTGGCCATTACTGTAGATGTTGGCAATGTTTTTATTAAGGCAACATACAATCTTTAAGGATATGGCACCTTAGTATTATCAACATATGAATAAATATCCTTTTTTCCCCCCCTTTTGCACTACAGTGCATTATCAAAACACTGCTGCTATTTGCTATATGATTATTTTGGTTGAAGTGTTATAATGATCTTAAGGTACTATTGAATATATTAAAAACATCCCAATTTTTTTTATCCTGCCAAGGTGTATGAACTTAAACCTACCAATGTTGATATTGAAGTTTTAAAATTTTTCTTCTTTTTCAATCTGTCCATTGAGATAATATGAAAGCTGGGCTATTCATGTATTAATCCCAAGCTATGGGTTTGTCGCTGAAGTTTTAAATTTGTAGTGGTGGCAAAAACACTGAGGATGAACTATCAAGATGGTCCAGTGCTGGTAAGCAAGTGATTTCAGTACAGCCATGGTCAGCTGCAGCTGAAAGATAATCAAAACTATTTCAATGAAAGACAAAGCTGTTATTGGGAATATTATGGAATATTTTCCTTTATTTTTTGCTGTTACTTTTATGAATTTGCCTTATAAAATTGATGACCTATATGTGGAAAGAATTAATTAAATATAAAGCATAATTGGTACTTTTCAGAAGCATAACTGATTAAAAGTGGAGCATAAAAGAATAGCATAATTGGTCCAAAAATTAGCATAATTGGGAAAGGACTAGTACTTACATCACTAGCTATCTTTTTTCATGCATTTTTCTTTGCCCATTGGTCTCTATAGTCCCTGGCAGGTGGTGGTGTTGCGATGCGATGGGACACGATTTTTGTTCAAAAAGTGTCACACAATGTTGTAACCTGTCACTTCACATCGCTATGCAAACCATCACTCTGCCTTGAGACATATTGTGAACCAGGTTAAGGCAGGTTCATACAGAATTGCAATGACCTTAAACTTTAAAAATGGGCAAAGATTTGGTAGGTGGGGTGGATTTGAACTTGCTGTGCTACAAAAAATTAATGGTGGCTACTAGAAATTGATGGCATGAGTGTTCTCTACCGATATATCCCCATAAGCCCAAAAAAATAACCATTTCCCCCAGCATCCTCAATAGTATTCATTATTAAATATTAGCTTAGTTTCATAATGTAGACTTGGTACACCTCAGAACCCTGAGTAAATGGTTACAGGGATCCATGAACTGCCACAATATATCCCCAAAGTGGGCTAATCTGAACTCTCAGTTCCAAGGGAGATCAGAATCATTAAACAACTTCACACCCAAAAAAGGAGCAAAATTACATGATTGATAATGTGTCACATCTCTATAAATAGTACAGCAAACAAAATATGATTACGGACAATTACGACAGTATGTATATGTGCATGGTCATGAATGCATGTGTGTCACTCATGTATGCATCTGTGCATGTTGTGTACATGTATGCATGTCTGCATGCATGCATGAATGCTTGAGTGCATGTTTACATGCATGCATAGTTGGGTGGGTGTGGTGGGTGGGCGAATGGGTGATTCATGGGTGTGTGTGTAATGTGTGCATCCTTATGAATTAATGTATGCTCAAGCAGCACAGTCTAATTGATTAAATGATTTTCATGAAACGTTACAGGCATGATCCCTGGGTATCTGGCAAAGTCTTTTAACACAAACAATCCTTAATGTGGCATCCCTGCTCGGTAAAAATGAAATTCATCTTCCATTAAATAATAAAAATGTGGCTCAGGGGCAACAGCATAGATTTTACAAGCTGTAAACTAAGTTGTTCAAATTTCTAATACGTAGATTTTTCTTCTCTTTTTTTCTCTTCTTACCTACCCTTTTTTGTTTCCTTCTTTCATTTTTTCTTCCTCCACTTCCCCCTTTTTCTTCCTCCACTTCCCCCTTTTTCTTCATTATTTTCATCTATTCTATTGTCTCCTATTCATGATCAAATGCTTAAAAAATTATTTGAAAATTTGTCGGTTACGCACACTCAATATGTAGGCTCAGAATGCCTTGTTACCTATCGATCAAGGAAATAAGCCGAACTTCTTTGTAGAATATAACTTAAGTAAATTAGTTATTATTGATTGCAATACTTTATTTTGAGTTGATCTGTTACATGTAGAATACTGGCTGAGCAGGAGGAAGCATCCTTGAATGCACATGCACATGAATGATAAACTTGCCCATTGCCTTTCTCCACCTCCCCCCCCCCCCCCCCCCCCCCCTCACTCACCAGTATAAAAGGGGTGTTTTAGATAGTTGGCTCTCTCTGGTTAATACTGGTGGTAAGAATAATCTGTTATTTGCCTCTTCATTTTTGAAATTGGGAAAAAGGTTGTGGGAGCACTTGCCTGAACTCTGGCTCCCCCATGAGCCAGGAAAGCACTACACATTTGCATTTTATGGTGATTTGATTTTCCTAAAATTTTAAGATTTTTATCTCTTTGAATTTTTGCCTATCACAATGTGCCCAGTACAATTTCATAAAATTTCCTGACCTGATCATAGTGAGTCAGTAGTGGTAAAACCTGAGTCATCATTGGAAATATGAACTGGACTTCAAGAATAAATAATGTAAATTAATCAATTTCTTTGAGCAAGCTTGGGTATCCAACTCTGTTTTCTTGCAAGTCCTTTGTGCAACTTCACTAAGTTAATGAATGAACGAGCTACATATCTACTCCTGAATTACTGTATCATTTTTTATTTCACATTGACTCCTCCATTGGATGGAATACATCATAAGTTAAGGAGGCCAATTTCTGGAGAATGTAGAATAGATTTGAGCTTTTTTTTTTAGAAGTAAAATTTCCCCATTGGTAGTCCTTTTTGGATACCAATTAAAAAGAGAAAAGTGAGATTGAGAAAATACCATAGCCTTAAAACAGTAGTAATTTTAGCTTGTGTCAGGGATTCCAAACTAAATGGATTCATTGCGAGCAGACCTGCGGAAGAATATGTATGTAAATGAGAAATCCTTTAAGTTCTAGATGATGATATTCTTAAATTTGCAGAAAAAGTTAAGATCTTACTAGAAGGACTACATTCTAATTGCCACTGTTTTTTTTTCAACTGCCCCTGTAGAGGGATAACCTGTGTCCTCTGTTAGGTGCTCACCACTAGGCTAAGCGTCAACAAGTTTATTTCTGGACTGGTATAGTTTATTGGTAAAAAATTAATGATAATTTCAATGGGAGTACACAAAGTGCAATCAATAAGGTCTATATAGTCTAACAAGTCCAACTGTCATTTAAGGCATACATACATACTATATATCTATCTATCATTATGTTTGGTCTCTGGCCAATCAAGTGTTTCCACACCAGAAGCACAGAGAATTTTTGGACATATGGGCATTCATATAAGGATTCAGTGAGGATACTTTCTATTCCAACTGTTAAGCCTGATTTTGTTTGAAAATGTTCTCTCCATCTATTTTAATGCATATAACAAGTCACACTTAACAATAAAACTAAGGCTGTTTTATAAAAGGCAAAGCTCTAATATGTTCAAAAAATTAGTAATATGTGATGCTTCATACCAGGGAGAACTGGAGTCAAATTGATCCACAATCAAGCAGCTAACCATGGAAACAAGCTGCACTGAGAATTACTAGCTGGAGAAACAACTTGATCTAAATTTAAAAAAAAATTGCTATTAGCTTCAATAATGATTAATATTGTAAAATTTAGAAACGGTGCTTAAGTGGTTTCTATCATGCTTCATGTTCCAATAAGACTGGACAATGGCGGCTGTACCTGCTAGCAATACTATCATATCTAGCTATATCCTCTATAATTTAGCTGATGTCAGTCTATCTATCCCTCAGTCCATTTCTCTGTCTGTCTGTTTGTCTGTCTGTCTGTCTGTCTGTCTGTCTGTCTGTCTGTCTGTCTGTCTGTCTGTCTGTCTGTCTGTCTGTCTGTCTGTCTGTCTGTCTGTCTGTCTGTCTGTCTGTCTGTCTGTCTGTCTGTCTGTCTGTCTGTCTGTCTGTCTGTCTGTCTGTCTGTCTGTCTGTCTGTCTGTCTGTCTGTCTGTCTGTCTGTCTGTCGGTCTGTCTGTCTGTCTGTCTGTCTGTCTGTCTCTTTCTGTCTTTCAGTCTGTCTGTCCATCTGTCCGTGTATAATCCTCATTCCTGCATCAGTTTTGGGAGCATCTGGTCCAAACTGTCACAGGAGATTTAACTATTGAAATAGATCAAGATTAGTGATGTCATTTTAAAAATGACATGAGGTTATTTCACAACCTGAAGATAAAACCAACCAAGCACAGCTCACAGACCACCTTTGTGAGTTATGAATAGGCAATATTAAAGGAAGATGAAAGGATGTAAGAATAACCACAATACAATAATGAAATGATATAATAACACAATAACTACTTTCATAAGTTTTATAGTAATAATATTAAGTAGACAGTTCAATTCATGCTATGACACTTCTCACACCTTAAATATGAGAGTTCTCTAGGAATATCTATCAGGGGGATGTGTGACTCGAGTAGGGTAGCAAGGAAGTATAAGCTGTTTAACAACAGACTCTGGTGATACATCTACTGCAGTATCTACAGGATTCTGGATACTGGATTCTCCAACTGGGAAAGATGTATAATCATTAGGTTCTCTTGATATTAGAGCTGAGGTTGTGTTTTTTCCTGTCTCTATGAGGTCAGAATCTTCTCGATAGCATTGTAATTGATTATGATGACAACACCATACCATCTTATTTCGTAACAATTCCACAGTGAACAAATGTGAAGCATTTTTTATTATTTTTTTAATGTCTTGATTAAAAGATCGACAATCATGTATAAATTTCTGCTTTTTTAAAAAATTCTGTCTCAACACACTGTTGAAGATCACCATTCATTGAATCAAGTGTTCATTCCAATCCTATTCCTAACAATAATTCAGAGGGATACATTACTGTGGCTGAATGAGGTGGATTCCATAATTGAATATGAATCTAGAAAATTTAGTTAGTACTGTTTGCAACACTGTGTATAAACTTTGCACTGCTCTTTCCTCTAATCCATTAGATAAGGATGGTAAGGTCGTGAATTTGTGTGCCTAAAACCATTCATTTGTAAGAATTGTTTAAATTCCATGCTTGTAAAAGCAGGGCCATTGTCAGATACTTCACTTTCAGGTATTTAAAAATTGTCAAAATATATTCTGCAAACACTGAATTTTTGGTGATGCTGCAATGGAAGATATGCTTCTATCTATTTAGAATGCTAGTCAATAAAAAAACAACATGTGAATCAGGAACACATGTGAGTGCAATGTATCTCTTTCAGTCAATGCTCTGATAGTTCTGCTGTGACATAAAAAGAGGCTAGCTGTTCCAACAACAGAATGGTTTCCATAGGTTCTGGTATTCTGCCAGTTGAACTGGAAGTGGCAAACAACTCAAGGCAATTGCATTTTCATGTGCACTCGTTGTTTTTCAAGATATAGTACATTCATACATATCTAAGGTAAGAGACCAATGATGTATTCTACCATAGGCCTGTAGGGACATCGCTTTTCTCTCACCAAACAAAATGATTATTGGTTTATGGTTGGTCACTAATTCAAACTTAAAACCACAGAGATTGGAATGGAATCTTTTTACAACAAATACACATGATAGACTTTCTCTCCCAATTTTAGAATAATTTTTTCCTGCAGCTTTTAAAGTACAGTACACAAACCCAATAGGTTTTTCTGATCCATGTGAGAATGTATGTACTAACAGCCCCTATACCATACTGAGAGGTGTTACAAGGTAGTATTATTTTTTTTCTAGGATTAAAATGTACCAATAAGTGTGAGGAGGTTAGCAATTGTTTAAGTTCATTAAAAGATGACTGTTGCTTATGAGACCATTTCCAAGGCTCTGACTTTCAGAAAGGGTTGTTAAGTGGAGCTAAAGCAGTAGAGACTTAGGCTAAAACTGGCCATTATAATTCAATAGTGTTTACTAAGACTTCAATTCAGTAATTATTGCTGGTTGAGGTGCATCCATCACTGCTTTCACTTACTCTGGCATGGGGTGGAACTAGTCTTGCATAGCCAGACCCCTTACCCTCCGCTTTGCTCATAAACCATCTGGTCACTGGACCACTGTTTTCGTAAGCCAGTTACAAGATTCTGAAACCAAATCTAATTGGTCAGAATTGTATAATGTCACCTTGTGCATATCATATAGTTAGCGATGAATAAATTTCAAAGAAGAGAAATGAATCTTTTATACCATATTTCACAAACTCTGCGTTTAATATCTCTAACTACAATTAAATGTTTGGCCCGTGATACGCTTCCGCTGGGATCATGAAAGCCTGGCTCCAGTGACCAGATTAATTATTCCCTTTTTAATCTGTCTGGTTATGCAAAACAAGGGTGGAACCCTTGTGCATCTATTCTGTAACTGATAAGCCATTAAAGCATACTTTTCTCTCCTCAGTTTGAGACCAAACTCCTGTATTCTCCTAAAAACCTCCCCTAATATCTCCAAATATAATTCCTCAGTGGGCCCAGTGACAATTATGTTATCTAGGTATATAACTATGTTAGGGTAGATAGTCATACTTACCCCTATGTGTGCTTGTAACCTCTTATTGCTTTGAATCCTCAGAAAGGAATTGCTTTTTAAGCCTGAATCATTTCTTACTGTATTAACAGTTGACCACCCGCTTGTCTTGCAAAAAGATCTTTAATCTTAGGCATGGGATACCTGTCTAACTTTGCAGCTCTGTTAACTGCAAGTTTAAAATCACAACAAGTTTGGATTATTTTTTAGTCACTTTTAACTACTGGTCCAATGGGTGATGCCAAATCAGCATACTGTACAGGTTTTATGAACTTTTCTTTCATCAATTGGTCTAGTTTCCCATCAACTCATATCTGCATCAAATATGGTACAGAATGGGCCTCATAAAATCTGTGCTAACAGATGGGTAAAAAAAAAGTAAGCTTAGAACCCATTTAGCACTCCCAGATTTTCCTCAAACACTACTTCGTGTTCCCCGAGCAAATCCTGCAAAGTTATCAGGTGCATGTGGTTGATTAGTTTCCGATCCAATTAAAAAATCTACAACAAATTATAACTTAATAGAATGGGGTACTCCCAGTGACAGCAGTTAAGGACAAGCAAACCTTCTGATTATTGTGAACTTTCCTCGAATTGCAAACATTTTCTTAGTGCATATAAATTTTTGTCTAGGAAGACAAATTGTCCTTTGTCAGAATAGCTAAGATTAGGGATATGATAAGGGTCTCCTCAAATGAAAAAATATCTTGGATAGTGTAGTTCTCGCTCAGGCGAGATATCAAGAGCAGTATTTAACACTTGAACAAATTTATTTAGTGTTCCTGTGACATACTGACAGAATTACAGACTGAAAGACTAACCGACTGAAAGACTGACAGACTGACAGACTAGCACATAAATATATAAGATTAGTGTTAAAAATGATGGATACCACCTCAAACTTTCAAGTAGTAATGAATTTAATGTGATATGTAAAGTTTGTGCAAGAAGACAGAAAAGAATCATAAGCCAAAAACAGTGTAAAATGCCATAGCATTGATGATAAATGACATGGACATTAGATATGCAAAGAATGTATTTAGTTATTTTTATCGAATGAGATTTAAAGATGTATTCCTTTTCTTGATAGTTAGTAGGTTGCATCTATCTTACAATCTTGGATTGTCTATTATCATTTAGTTTGGACAGATTGAAGTCAAATGTAAATTCAGTAATTATATAGAATTCTGTCCTGATATAATATCTATCACTTATATCATGTCACCTGGGAGTGTTAATATATATTTTCTTGCAGAGCTTTATGATGCCAACAGCATTCCAGGTGCTACATTATACTGTCTTGTAATTTGTAAATATGTTTTATTGATCCCACTCTCAATATAATAACATTGGTGAGCATTGTTGGAGATTTTGCTCCTTTTGTTAATTTCTTCTTCTTCGGTGTAAATTTATCCCTAGTAATTCCTATAGAGGATAAGTGTGATGGTTTTGATAATTGAAGTGAAAAATGTTAATTTTTTTTCAGGTGGAGAAAGAGGAGGATCCCCACAGATAGCTATCCTTGATCTCAAAACCTCCAATCAGATACCTTCCTTGGGTTTCTTCAAGGTGAAACTTTCACAATGACCTTTGTAGATTGGAGGGCTATTTCAAATGGCGAAAGTAGATCCTATTCGTATCAAACTTTCTGAGGTTAATATATATTTTTCACATTTTTTTTTAATGGTATGCTTTGACAAATTTGTCCTATTTTAGAATAAATGCTTGCTAACTTGACTCATACTCAACTTAATTTTACTTTAACAAGCATGCCTTCACTAATGAACTTACCCAGCTGGTTTCTCAGGGGGCTGCATACAGGTTAAATTCAAATAGTAAATAATCAATAATTGTAAATGAACTTTTATTTCATCTTTTTTGTATGGACTGGAATGTTTATCAAGCAATATCATCATGTCACTCCATGCAAATTTGATGGAAACATTAGTTATTCAATTCACTTTTCAATGGAGTATGGATACTAAAAAGATGAGCAAAATTACTTTTTCCAATGCCCTACCCTGGAATCTCCTGAGTTATCAGACCAATAACTCAGAATGGTATTTATTCTATTAAAATGTAAGGCCATTTTGCTCAAAAATGAGTAGTTGGCAACCATTGTGAAGTTCACACCCTTCGTGCAGCTTCTTTATGCTGGTTCTTGTTGCTGTTATATGTCCACCCATATCATACCTAAGTGGCTGTGTGAATACTACCAATGCTCATTTACACCTTCAGGGGTGAATTAGAAGGGTCTAAGGATCTGGTAGAGAAAGTTCAAGTATTGCGAAGTACACAATTTCAAAAATTCACCATGCTAGGTCTGTGGCATAATAACTGGGTGTAGCATGCAAGATTGTACCCAGGATCAGCATCATTTTTGGAACCACTTTGCAATTAGACTTTCTGTCAGGACATAGAAGATCAAAGTTCCATATATATATATATATATATATATATAAATATATATATATGTATATATACATATATATACATATGTATATATACATATATATACATATGTATATATACATATGTATATATATATGTATATATATGTATATAAGCATGTATATAAAGCTACTCACACCATCTTTATCAGCCTCAAGAGATTTCAGACACATTCACCTCTTCTGCATGTTCCTCAACTATTTCCTTGGCTTCTTTCATAATTTAACTTCTTCTTTATATATTATCCATTTGGCTAAAGATCAGACAGACAGCAAGAAGCATTGACTTTTGATAAGTGATAGTTCCCACAAATACAGAGTTCATAGAATCTGGAGTATTTTAATAAGTAATAATTTGGACCATCTCCCACCAGCATGAGGCATAGATATAAAAATATTACACTGAAAACAACTACACACCAAACTACATCCTGAATAATATTCACAATTTTCTTAATAAAAAATCGAAATAAATAAACAGAACAGCTTTTTCATTCTACTATCTACTATTTAGTTCTAGAGAAGAAGTGAGCCCAGAACACTAAACTTAACTGTGACAACTAGCAATACAAGCCATGTTTATACTCCCAGTATTAGCTTATTCATGGTGCAACTAGATGAATTAAGTAGATGCTGAAATTCTTAAAAAAATGAAGCTATGATAGAAAAATACATTCCACCACTCACTATAAATCTAAGATCACAAGCACATTTCTATGTTCACAAAAGCTATAGGAGTATAAATGCGCTGATCTTAAATATTCAGATGAGAATTAAACTAGGGTAATAATTTTACTGTTTCACTTACCTCAAGAAAGGAGCTATATACAGGAATAAATACATGTGGGAGCAGTTCTGTAAGTGTGGACAACAGCTTTCCAACCTACTGCAACCATGTACAATTGCATGTCATGCATAATTACGGATGACCTTAAACCTTATAAGTGCCTAAAGGGTTCAGTGGGTGTGGTGAATTAGAATTTTTTCACCACAAACAATTCATGGTGGCTCGACTATATAGTTCTACTGAAAAAAATAAGCCCAATAGACTAAACTTACTGTGACGACTAGCAATACCAGCCATATTTATACTCTCAGTATTAGCTTATTCATGGTGCAACTGAATGGACTAAGTGATGCTGGAATTCTCAAAAAATGATGTTATGACAGGAAAATACATTCTATCAATACTATAAATCTGAGATCACAAGCACATTTTTATCTTTACCAAAGTGATAGGGGTAGAAATGCGCAGATCTTAAACAATCAGATGAAAATTAAACTAGGGGATTAATTATATTGCTCCACTTACATCAAGGAAGGAGCTATATACAGGAATAAATACAAGTGGGAGCAGTTCTGTAAGTGTAGACATCAGCTCTCTAGCCTACTGCAATAATGTACCAATGGCATGTCGTGCATAATTATGAATGACCTTAAACCTTATAAGTACCTAAGGGTTTAGTGTGTGGGGTGAATTTGAACTTTTTGTGACACAAACAATTCATGGTGGTTATTAGATATTGATATATTAAAGGAGTAATGGAGGGGCTCTGTAAGTACTTGGAAACCTCAATATTGTAAGAATTAATGGGTTGAAGGAGTTCATTGAAATAAATTAGGAATTATTGACAAATGATTCCTGGGCACCAAGTCAACTTATAGTCCCATTGTTGTCTTGCTCACCCTTAGCTAGTTCTAGAAACCTCTACTCTGACCAACAAGAAGTCAGAATATGGTTGTGTTTGGCTTTATATTGATTGTATCTTCAGTTATAAAATTGATTTGTTACTGTAGAGGATACCTGACAAAAAAATTTATGGTGTCCTTACCACCTGAAACAATGCAAGAATGATAAGGGGGTCTGAGCAGAAGATTGGAAACAAAACAGGAAATGATTATGTACTATATTCCTCCCTCTTTAAACAAGATTGGAAACAAAACAGGAAATGATTATATACCATATTCTTCCCTCTTTAAACAAGATTGTAAATGAAACAGGAACTGATTATGTACCACATTTCTCCCTCTTTAAACAAAAGGGTCATCAGCAATGCATACAAAATTAAATACAAGATAATGTCTCAACAATAGTTTAAATTTCACCAAGGTAAACAAACAGCTTCGTGGCTGTTGGTCATTGATAGCAAAGTTGATCTGGTGGCTGTTGGTCACTGTGTTGGGTACTTTGGCACTGAAATATCAACTATAACTGGCATTCCAGATTGAGGTGTAGAGCATCCACGATGCAAGGGTTTTGGATCTCCACTACTGGTATTATGGGCAGCTGGTAAAACTTGGAAATCTTAAGTATATTCATGAAAATCTTAAGGATAATGGTCATTTGGATTCACAGGAGTAAATGGGCTTTGGTAACTCTGGGAAATTTAATTTTAGAAACACAATAAAAACTTGAGACAGGTGCTACCAAGCTCTTTATCTGATCTGGAAGCCTCTTACATTGCTGATCATCAATTTTGGCGTTGATGTACATGGCTGGTCCAAAAACCTTTGAGAGGATGCCACAGACCCAATCTGGACCAGAGCAAAGATTGTGAACCATTAACTGTTCTTCAACTGTCTATTCTTGCATGCTAGAACAGATGTCGTGTGCAAACTTTTGTTGTGATTGCCTGTTTAGTATAATCTTTTCATAATGAGGTTGCAACAGATTGAACCTAATCCTGAGATGCTGCTGGAAAAACAGCTTCCCTGGAGACACACCTATAGTAGCATGAGTTTTAGTACAATATTTGAGCAAATAGCATGTGAAGCTATGACTCTGTAAATCTCCATCTTTCAATAGGGCTTTCAGGCATTGCTTGTTTGATTGTATGAACTGCTCAGCCAGACCATTAAGAGCAGGGTGATACGAGCACTTTTCACATGCTCAATTCCATTACAATTTGTGAATATATCAAAATATTTTGCTCTAAGCAGTGTACCATTGTCTGTAACTAGATACTTAGGAATACCTGTACCACAAACTACTTTTGCAACATATTTAAGGTCTTCGATACTGTGATGGTGATTATTAACCTAACTGCAGGCCAAATTGGAGCAGGCATTACATATACCATAAACGTTAAGCATTGAAATGGACCTGCCTTATCACAATGAACTTGCTGCCATGTCCTGGATGGCCATACCCATGGATGCAAATGTGCTACAGAAGGAGCTTTTTATATCGCTTGGCAAGGCTGAGAAGATTTAATAAAATTTCTAGCTGATTGTCCTGTTCAGGCCCCACATGTAAGTCCAGGTTACAGACATCATCCTGGTGACACGTGGATGATCGCTGTGAGCTCTCCTTGGCTCCTGCCTTCTGTTACTCAGGCAATCAGAGCAGCAACATGATCTCTGAACACACAAGTTTGATCTTACTACCCAAGTTCACATCAAGGCAATCACACCACCCCTCTATTAGTGGTTGGTTCACCATGTGAGTTATAAACTGATCCAGTGAACTGCTGGTATCAGACAATACATTCTTTTACAATACTTGTACAACATTTATGCATAATGATACAATCTTTGGTAGTTAGTGAAGAAAGAACTTGTTATACTAAGTTATCTCTGTCTTTAATACTTTATGGGTCGTGGTTACTTCCTGGGTCTCTGCTCCCAGGGGCTGGCTGAATCCTTATCATATGAGTTCTCATAGTAGTCCTTATCCAGTATCTCTTGTTTACCCATATTTGTATTATCTACATAATTCCCATAACTCCTGTCTTTAGCCAGCCTCTCTTGGGCAACCATGTTTGTATTAGTTAGGGAATAGTCCTCCTGTGGCTCTGACACTCCCCCAACCTTTGTTGCTGATTCGGTGTCTCAGGAGAGACTATCAGTGTTGGTGTTAGCTCTGCCACTTCTGTGTTCAACCTTGAACTGATAATGTTGGAGAGATAGGCCCACCATGCCAACCTCCCATGGCTGTCATTCACATTCGCTAGGTGGGTCAGAGATTGTGGTCCATCTGTATTACAAATGGATTCCCTTCAAGCTAAGTTCTATAGTGTTCAATTCCTTCTACAATTGCGAGGGCCTCTCTCTCGATTGCAGAATGGTTTCATTCGGGTGGAGAGAGTTTCTTTGATGCGAATGCTATAGGGTGTTCCTCTGACAGGTTGTTAATCTGAGAGAGTACATATCCCAATCCAAATGCTGAGGCATTAATTTTCAGTATGAATGTTTAGTCCAGTCTGGTGTGGATAGTATAGGTGCTTGAGTGAGTAGACTCTTCAACATGGAGGTGGCTTTCTCACACTTACTATCCCATTTGTTTTTGTTGGGCATACTTTTCTGAGTGAGCTCAGTTAGATGTGTTGCTATGGTTGAGAACTGCTTAACAAACTTTCAGTAATATCCGAACATTCCTAGGAGTGCCCTCCATAAGTTTTATCTCCCCACTGCCCACAATATAACCAAAGTAACCACAGCTAGCATTAGTAAAGCTACTTTTCTTCTGCTTAACTCTCAGGCCTGCCTTTCTCAATTTATTGTATAGTATGTCCAGGTGCTTAAAATGTTCTTCCCAAGTTAGGCTGCGGATCAGGATGTCTTCTAGATATGACAATGAAATCTCATGTAACCTATGTAAAACCTTATCCATTAACCCTTGGAAGGTTGAAGGTGCAGTGACCAACCCAAAAGGCATGGCGGTATACTCATATTCCCATAAGGTGTGACAAAGGATGTCTTCTTCTGATGTTCAGCTTTGACAGGCACCTGGTGGTATCCTTTTGTGAGGTCTAAGGTTGTAATGAACTTTGTGGATCCTAGGTTGGCAATTAACTCTTCAATGTTGGGTAAAGGGTATGGGTCATTTATAGTTACTCCATTTAGCTTTCTATAAATGACGCACATTCTACTAGAACTATTTGTGCTGCTGACGGACTGGTTGATGGTTTTATGTTGCCTTGGTCTAACATGTTCATAATTCTTCCCTTACTACTTCTTACGATTTATGAGTTAACCTATAAGGGGGCAATCTTTTTAGGTTAGCATCTCCAGTTGGTATAATGTGTTCAACTAGGCCCATCCTCCCTGGTACATCCTGTAGCACATCTTGGTAGTTTTAAAAAAATCTTTTTAATTCCCTGAGTTGGAGCAATGACATATGGGCATGTGTGTCCTACCCTCTCCAGCTTCGTTCACTCCCTCTTCCTGACTGAGGAAGGCAGCTCTGGTGGATGTATTCCACTTCCTCATGCAATTGATATAGTATGCCTTTGGTATATTTTTCTCCCCCATGTCTATTCGGTAGTGACATGGGTTACTATTTCTGTAATTGGGTACAGACCTTGCCATTCATTTAATAAGTTGTTGGTTTCCTTGGTCTAAATACCAATACAAAATTACCCTTTTTAAAACTTGTATCCACTGCCTTCTTATCATATTTCTGTTTCTGGTAAGCCTTTTGTTTTAATTCTTGTTCTTTAGCTGACTCTCTGATTATCACCATGTGTGCCTGTAATGTTTTTATTTACTCTAAGCTGTCTGCTTCACCCTCACTCTCCTTTCCCTTCCAGTACTGAACCAATTGGTCAAGGGGTATCTTCATTTCCCTCCCACACAGGAGATGGTAAAGGTAAGACCCTGTGGTTTTGTGAGGTATACCTAGATAAGCCCAAAGTATAAAGGGTAGGCACTTATCTGATTCTATCTCAGAACTCTGGATTAGTTTCATGAATAAACATTTCACAGTTGAATTAAATCATTTGACCTTGTCATCAGTTTAGGGATGGTAAAGTGATATCTTGATCCTTTCAATGCATAGCAAGGTACACAGGTGCTACATCACCTTAGCAGTAAAGTTAGTCCCATTATCGGTCAACAATAGCTCTTCTGACAAACCCAGCCTGGAAGATAAGTCTACCAAACAATGTGCTATGGTCTCTGCTGTAGCATTCTTAAGGGCAAATGCTACTGGCCACTTTGTGTTATAGTCCATGGCAAAGGATGTAATGGTTTCCACTAGTAATTCAATTCAGGGGGCCATAAATGTCCATGGCTATCCTGTCAAATGGGTTCCATACCATGGGTAATGGTTGCAAGCTGCTCTGGCCATTACTGGGGGGGGGGGGGGGGGGGGTGAAGCTTTTTGTCACACCAGGCATCTTTCACATAACCCTTACATCCTCAGCAATCCCAGGCCAAGTTATCCTTTCCCTTATCATCTGAAGTATTACATCCTTGGCAAAGTGTCCCGCTACTATAGAAACATGGGCTAGTCTCATCACCATATTCCTTCCCTTTTGGAACTATTACGAGATCCTTTCCCATGCCACAATATGGTTTACTTAACAATAATCCATTCTTCCAAAAGTAGGGGCTACCTGCATATTGTGCTTTCTTCCTTACTTTACTTAGACTAGGGTCGCTGTATTGCTCCTCCTCAAATTCTTCTGGAGAAATGGCTTCACCATCTCCTCCTCTCCTTTTTCATTCAGGTCCACCTAGTCACTTCCGTCCACAGCTCCAAACCAGTCTGGTTAGCCATCTCAAAGGATTGAGTGAGTTGCTCCTCCACCTGGCTCACTTCAGGTGCCTCAGCTTGGCCCTCCTCAGTCTCAAGATCCTTGGTCCCCTCTGCCTGTTCTTCATGTTTCACTAAATTAAGTGTGGTGTTGACTGGACCATCCTGTCCTGCCTCAGGCACTCCTCTTCCTCGAGGGTGTCTTGCTGCCATTGCCTGGCACTGGTCACTACTATTCCTGCCTCAGTCTCTGTGGGGACAGGTGGTGTAAGTTCTTCTTTTTCTTGAGACTCCTTGAGCTCCTTTATCAAAAAGTTTCGGAAATGGGAAATGTCTCTTCCCTTCAGTATATCCTGGCCACAGTATCTCATCACTCTCCTCTCGATCTCAAACTCCACACTCGCAGTGACAAAGTAGATCCTTCAATTGAAGTTGTCTGGTAGGGAATGCCCCATCCCATGTATTTTTCTTTGTTGATGCACCAGGGGTGTACAAGGGTCTTGGTACATCCTGTGTCCAAGAGAGCCTATATTTCCCATCCATTGATCTATACCGTCTTCCTCCACTCCAGTAACCTCCAGTTGTGGGGGACCACGAGCCCACACTTCGCATCCTTCTGCTACACCCTGCAGTCTCTCTGGTAATGGACTCCTTAGTCACACCTACAGCACTCAGGGGAATACTTGACATCCCATTTACCCTATTTCTTTCCACTCTGGTCTGGTTTGGAGGGTTCTTGCTCAAGTTTCGAGATACTGAGGTTCTGAAGATGACTTCTTCCTTCAGTTCTTCATATGTGGACAGCCTCAATTGTCTCATCCGGGTCTCCAGCCTGTGGAGAAGTTTCTGTAAGGTCAGCTCCAATAATAATGTCTCTTCAACAGGCTCCTTACTCGCCTGTATCCATTTTGTATAGGCTTGGTGTCCATCTCTGAACCAGGTATCAGGTTCTCCATGGCTAAACATGGAGTTGAACACTTTATTCCTGTACGTTTCCTCAGAAACCTAGTAGGTCGATAGTAGCATTATTTTCAAGGTAAGGTAATCATTCTGCTCCAGAGTGGATAGGGATGACACTGCCAGCAGTCTCTGTCCCGATATCGAATTCTTGAGATGAATCACCCAATGACCATTAGGTTACCATGTTGCCACAGCCGTGGCTTCATAGACTTCCAAGAAAGCTCCCATGCTGTTTCTAACTTCAATGAATTTGTGTGGGGTCAATTTTGGTGGTGTTATTTGTGGAGCTGCTACTCCTAGCCCAGCTGCTGCCAGGTCTTGCAAGGTGTCATCCAATGTCACTGTTATTCTGCGAATTGTAGTTCCTGCTCATAACATCAGTTGTCCCTTTGTTGTTTCTCTTGTCTTTGCTGTTCTTCTCGTTTTACTCCCCTCTCTCCTCACTCTGCCCACCTCTCCTCAGCCTGGTAGAAGTCATCAATGGTGCCAGGTGTTCCTATACCAATTTTTTCCCTTTTTTTTTTCCTCTCCTTTCTCTCTTTTCCCTCCTCTTTTTCTATTCTTTTTTCCTTCTTTTTCTCTCCCCTCCTTTTCTTTCTCTCTTTCTTTTCCCTCCTTTTCCCCTCTCTTTCTTTTCCCTCCTTTTTTTCTCTTTCTTTTGTCTCCCCTCGTCAAGAAGCTCAGGGTCGCTGCCTGGCTTGAGTCTGTTGATCAGCTCCTGGCACTGAGACTCCATAGATTCTATGACATGTAGAGTTCATGGTATTCTGAAAAAATGCAGGAGCTATAGTGACAGCAGGAAAAAGTCTGGAGTATTGATAAAACCCCTTTGGAGTGTTATTCATAATTAATTTATGCCGAGTCTTCATCTAATAACAACTGATTATACAAAAGTGACAGGTTGAGGACTGTAAACCATTGTCCTCGGTCATTCGGTCGGTCGGTCGGTCGGTCGGTTGGTCGGTCGGTCGGTCGGTCGGTCCGTCGGTCGGTCAGTCGGTTGGTCAGTCGGTCGGTCAGTCGGTCGGTCAGTTTGTCAGTTGGTCAGTCGGTTAGTGGGCCAGTCAGTTAGTTGCTCCGTTATCATAATAGCCTCACTAACCTTTTTGGTTTATGTTGTGGTAAAATGAGAGTAATAATGAAATTACTTCCCTAATATTGAAATATGACTATGTTAGCATATACGCAATGAAAGTATATTACCTCTCTCTGGACTTGGGAAGCTCTAATATAAAATGAACACCACCTTTTCCACGAAGTGACTGATGTCTAGCTCATCCTCTCCCCTAACTTAGACTGTGCAGTTGTGAGTGTGCCCCTTAGGTGCTGGTTCTTCACACCAGGATGCAGAATAACCATGTACCAGCTTTTTCTGAAAAGGTAGCAACAAGGACATGTAGGAAGCTTAGAACTGAAATTATTTTGCATGATAGCTATTAATGTAGCCCTAATTATAGAGAGCCTCTATCTGAGGTCACTAGTGGGTGCAAACATGGAATTAACTATTGTATCCAAATCAATGAATAATTTCATAGGTAAGTACATTAAATCACAGAAATATAATCATTTTGAGAAATTAACCACATAGTTAATTAGGTGATCTTTGGCCTTCAAAATCAACTTAATATTCACACACTGCTGACTCTAATAATCAGTCCTCCACAATTGGCAAAATAGTCTGAGTTTATTGTACTTCTGTATATTCATGCTCATCACTTGTTCCTCAAGTTTATAAAACTGTAAAAATTAATGCATTAACCTGCTTGTCATACAGTTTATACCTTTTGTACATATTTTCCAAACAGTTTTTCATTCAGAAATATAACCAAGTCATTTGTCTTGCCAAATCCATAGACTTGATGGTTAACATTCCTAGGTTTGCTTTGTCAAAATTTGACCTAATTAACTTTGATCTACATTAGATCAGAGATAAATATTCTTGTCTAACTATAGTACCAAAATGTCGTTCTATTCTATACCATACCTTGATATATAACTTGTATAGTTTAGGATGACTTTACGTTCTGACATTTGATAATCACAAAATAACCTTGAATTAATGTTCGTTGTCTTTCTTTTGGTATCTACCATGTGTTTCTATCTAAGGCATTACTTATTGCTGCCTGCAATTAACAATAGATGCAGAAGAAGTCACAATTTTATTCCTTTGCTGGTATACTACTAAGAAAACTTATCTTATAGTTACATTGAATTAATAATGATGTAAAGCTGCCATTTTAGATTGAGTTATTGTACAGGCAAAGAGATATTGCACGAATATCAAGTAGTTTTGTAAGGCATGAACTTGGAGTATGAAGGTGGATCATAAAATGAAACTTCATGTTAGAAAAGTATTCAAGTTAATTGTGGTTTCACATAACAAGTATGTTTTCAGCTGGACTATCTGCTACCTGAACACCAGGTTTCTTTTAAAGAATGGATGAGTATTCTGAAAGACATTCAGCTGATGCAAAGTGAGGATTTAAACCAATGTTTTTCCAATCATGGCCAGTTCCTTATGCTCTAAAACATGTCATTTAATAAAAATTGAAACATCTTGAGCAGCATGGCATTATCAGACCTATCAAATACAGTGACTGCACTGCTCCTATGCCTGCCATTCCTAAGGCTGATGGTAGCAAATGGTAGCAAAAATATAGACCAAGTGAGAGCTTTCTTTTGGGTGATCAATTATTATGGAAAGATAATTCCCAGGCTATAAACAATTGCCCACCTACAAATGAGTTTCCATTTTAATCAATTTATTGGGATTGGAATAAGAAATGCAAGCAGGCAAAGATAAATTTTATCATTATGACAAAGAAGTGCAAGCTGCATTGTGATGCCTCTGTTAATCGGGTGGGGGCAGTTTTGTTGCATGCATATCCTGATGGGTCAGATCAATTGCATCTGCTTCCAGGTCTCATGGCCAGGCATAACAGAACTTTATCCAAGTTGATTAATAAGGTTGATCTTATATTGGGTGGCAAGAATTTTCATAAATATGTGTACCACAAATATTTTACATTGGTTATCTCATACCTTTATTGTCAATTTTAGGGTCCAAAAACTTTCCTTCAATTGAAGTGCATTGGTCCATAATTGTTTAGTTATGAATAAGAACTAAAATTTTGTTCTGCAGATTAGCTTTCTAATGCTGATAAATTTTATGGCTTTGATTGAGTCATAGTACAGTTGCAAATGATAGGTTAATAGGGATGGCTGCAATTGTTTTAAAGGATGTACTCTATTTCCTATCTTTTTGATCCAGGTGAAGAACAGGTATCTCAACTAATTTATCAATGAAATCACTAGATATATTAACTTTTTTATCTTCTTATGGAAGTTAAATATTGCTATCTCTTTTATTAATTTTTTTATAGCATACCACCCCTAATATAAGAATAATAAAAATTAAGAAACTCTTCCGTAGTTCTCAAAGCTTATTGTACAAGTGAGAGTACATGTGTGTGTGTTGTGTGTGTGTTTGTGTGTGTATAGTGTATATGCGCATGTGTGCACAATGTATGTGTGTGCTCACCTCCAGCCTATAAGAAATATGTTTAAATTACAGTATATAGACTTGTAAGCAGGGGAATTAAATATTTTGACATGGTTGCAGTACTGCTGTCAATTTGAACAGAAATGACAATGACCAGCAATAAATTGTGAAGAGTAATATGACACACATCATAAAATGGTTACAAATACTAGACTAAAGTCCACAGACATCTATTTTTTGTTCGTCAGTCCTCATTATGAACACAGAGTATCAGCTAATTATGTATTCCATTCATATGTCACCAAGCTCAGTGAGAGCGGCATTCAGCTCAGTCTTGGCATTCTCAAACATCTCTTCAATGGCATCCAAGTCAGCTGATGAAATGAAACAGAAGGTGAGATCATTTGTGCTTTATATTATGAGAATTAATCCTATCTCTGTGGTGCAAGCCCTCATTGTCTCTTCATATTCCATCATGTCATCTATCAACCACACTCCCCATATTCCTACACTAAATATAATGTGTATGATGAGGTATATATCATATATAATCTTCAGAACCAATAAGAATACTCCAAAGGGTAAACTTATACTTAGAATTTGATTCTATACATAACACTGTATATGGTAGACCAAGAAAAAAAAATGAAGCCAGATAAAGCCAAAAATAAACTAAACAACCCAAATATGAATGAAATGTGATCAGAGTAAAATGGGAAAATATCAATATAATTTTTGAGAGTATGGGTGGATAAATTGCATTAGTGCTTCTCCTTTTATGTATCATTCCATTTATTTATATCAATTTAATTAATAATTATTTCTACCAATTTCGCAAAAAATAAGGGGAGGTGAAATGGAGTATCTTATTTGCAAAGAGCTACACCAGAGAGATAAAATGAAACCCATTATTACTCATTGCAATCGTACAGTATATATGAATAGTTTCTTAAAATGCAATTGAACTGGTAGGGAAGAGATAAGTACTCCTTCGAGTGTTCTTGATTGACTTATTCTGTGGATGAATTCTGTGAGCTTATTGGCAAATTCTCCAGATGTACAGTATTCCTAAGCATGCTAACACTGGTTGAAGCTTACACAGTTGAGTGTGGTTCATATGGTATTGGTCATAATACAAGTTTAAACTTGCCCATTAAGTATATCCCTAAAAATAATCGATAGAGAAATAATTACTATAATATATTATAATATGTTTTTTATAATATATTTTAATATATTTTTTATAATACATTGTTCCTACCACTGGAACCACAAGTTAGTTGCATTGACAAGATTTAAACATCATCACAATTTTTTCTTCTGAGGCTAAAGAAGGAGCTTCGTGGAGGTCCTAGCTAAATATTCCCAATACTGGCATTACTACGGCATAAGCTTCAGTTTAGGAAAATTACTCCTACCAGCTTTTTTTAAAAAAATGAACAAATAAATAAAAAAAGGAAAATAATGTGAGGAAATAGAAATGCAGCTCATTCATTCATTCATTTACTTGTTAAAGTTGTATTGTGTTGTGATGTACAGCTAAAATGATATGTAGTTGCGTGGTCCATCCATTGGGTGAATTTAAATTAAATTGTCTGAGTGGATTCTGTTGGTTTGTGTAAAGTTCCTTACACAAGAGAACCCACCCAGCATTATCATGTTAAGGACATGCTTATAATGAGGCTGCAAATATGATAAGAAGATTTTTTTTTTTGGTGCAAGGAGATTTGGAAACGGAACTTCTGTTACAGTAGCTGTGCATTGTTATGCACACTCTTAATCTTTGCTTGAAGATATTGAAAGATGGTTTACATGTATTCAGGATTCTCTCGAAAAAGTTATAGAAGTAAGTAAATAATTTTTTTTACTTCCAAAATTTTGCATTTCTTCTCTCAAGTAGCAAGTGGATGGTGTGATGTAACTAAATTTGAATCACTATATCCCACTAGATGGATTCCAAGAACTGTTGCCATGGAAACGGTTCTTTTTGAACATGTGGAAGGAATCTATTCAATGGAATGATGAATAAATTTGAAAGCAGGTGGTTCATTCCAATTATTGGGGAAGGTTACTCTATTAGGAAAGAGAGTAGTCACCTTACTTTGATTATGTAGACCAAATCTCCCTCATATTGCAAAAAAACCCCCAACAACAACAAAAAATGATATGGTTTTACAGTTACTCTTTCTGCTGTTAAAGCTGCCAAACAATTTTACAAGATAACATTGTTTGAGAATAATTTTAAATGTTTTATGTTAAGACTGTGAACACTGCTGAGCAGCCCAATATTGACCAGACATAACTGCCTCATTACCTGAAACTTTAGGTAGAAAATGGAAGTTAGCCAAATGTATTTACATCTGCAAAAGAATATTTTCCAGCAATTTTACTTAAAGAATGTAATCTAGTCCATGGTGAGGTAGAATATCAATTTAACGAGCATATTCCCTCAGTCCTTGCAATTGAAAAAGCATGATAAATACAGGAAATGGTCATAAATGGAAAAGTTGAATAAATCTTGCTATAAAGATGTTGACATGGTAGTATTAGAAAAATACCTCCAACTTTACAAATGAAATCATGCCGTATAACATTGAAATAAGGAAAATAAGTTTAATAAAAATAATTTGTCCAGCAATCGAAGCCAAAAATTCAATCAAATTCTACTGACCATACACCAGCTCTTTCATTTTTATTTAACAATCATAGTTTTGCTCTGCAGCATCAGGTAAGGTCCCTTTCTGGGGAAAAGCGTCCTTACTTTTATGCACTCTACAATGACAGAAATAAAATTTAATAATTGATCACTTCTATGTACATAGTCACAACATTTTACAGACTCTCTTGACTTTAGGTTTAGTTTTTGATGGTAAAATATTTTATTGATGATGATGTGAGAAGCATTTTTAAACAATTATAGTATAAAAATTCTAATTATTTTAAAGTTTTTCAATACTGAGCACACTTATTCTGACTTAAAGTGAATTCCCACCTTTTTTTTTTGGCTTTCATAAATATTGATTCTAAGAAGTAACATATACTTCACCCCCATATTTAATGTGCTGTTTCCTCCCTTCAGTTACATCTTTGTTCCCAATATCTACGATCAAGAGATCCTACTTGGCTGCGACACTGAATATGCACAGCTTCACACACACTGACTTTCATGATTTTTCTACAAGAGAAGTAATATTTCTCTGTCGGCATGCATACATATTACCTGTATGTCTAAAAACACACTTTTTTTTTCTATTTTCCATCAATGATGCAAACTACTTCCTGAATCAAATATTTTAGTTCAAAATCCTTAAAACTCTCCTGATTACCAACAATACTAATCATTGGTATTTAATCAGTGACTTTACATGTTTCCCTTCAATATAGTGGGAATTTACATAGACATGATGCATCTATAGTAAATATCTCCTTATCCACATATATTGTGAAGCCACTGACCCTAATTATAAAATCAAGTAGAGTTTAAACAATTTGTGAAACACCTGAGTGCAAACTGAATTTATGCCATATTTGCCGAATGGCCATCAATGGTGGCTATCACTGGTTATGCTTTTTCTGTAGCCCATCATTATAGTATAGACAAGTTTTCTTTGTAAAGAAGCCAATTCTCTCAACTTCCATGGTGTCAATTATATGCATTTGACAAATGGCAAGTATAAATACATTAGGTGGTTAGTTTACCTTCAGATGCAGTGATCTTTTGCTTCAATTTTGTGATCTCTCTATTGACTTCTTCTAAGTTGATCTCATCAATTTTCTTATTCTCCACAAATGAATCTCTAACACTTTCCACCTTGTCCAAGTCTGATTCCAGAAGAAGTATCTTGCACTTCAGAGCATCTAGTTTCTGCTGTTGCTGCAAACAGAAAATTATGATAAAATAAGATAATAATAAATAAAAAATGGAACTAACACATACTGATATGATCTCATGCAGAACTTTAATTTTTATGCTGAATGTTGAGACAGTACAACTAGTGCATCACAAAGCTTTGACAAATGTCTTCATAAAATCTATGCTGTCTCTTCCAAGTGTACTATAAAAATAATATGGACTACATTCACATAATTTTTTCAGTGAAAGATGTCAAAACCTTTTCATTTTCTATATAAGTAGGTATATGTTTCATCAGATGTGTGGATCTGTGGAATGGAATTATTGAAATAGAATCATTGGAAAAAAATTGGTGTACTGGAACAGCAGACAAGATAATTTACTTTTCTTCACTACATTGGTAAAGATTTCCTCTTGATGAGATGTGCAAGCGAAACAGCTGAGGTCCTGCCAAAATATTTTGCCAAACCTCACATGAGTCACCATGGCTGATTCCATAAGCTAGACCCATAGCTGCATATACCTGTGTTGATTGTCAAACCTGCTTTGCTTTAATTTGGTGATTGGGAATAATTATGACTAGTTCATGTAAACTGTTCAACTATTAGTGGAGGAGAACTGTTGAATTATTTACATCTATTTAGGATGCCTCTCCATAGTATCTCACACATATGAAACAGCTCCAGTCAGAGGTGGTGGAAGCATCTGGAAGATGTGAAGGTGATAATACTAATATGTAAATTCTAGGCTAGAAGCTAATACATTATTATATAATGCATATATCTCATAAAAATTCCAAAACCTTTTCAACTTTGAACATTCCAAAAAAAAAAGAAGATCCCATAAGATATTACATGTTACATGCATGGGTTCATTTTAATGAAAACTTACAAGTATTTAAGGGTGGCCCTAGCTGAGTACCCAGGATGAACATTTGGTATCTCCATTAGTGTATTGTAAGCACACTACAGAAGTGTGATATTTGGTACTTCATTATCGCAAAAGTGGTTAATACCTGTACATTTTTACATGCTGACAATGTTATATAAAATGAGTAGTTAAAATTTAACTAAGATAGGGGCTCTGTCCCAACAAATAAAGTTTTTAATCATGGCTATAACCATTGGTTAGGATGAGGTTGGTCATTTTTCAATCTGACCACTAACTCCATTCAAACCTGATTTGACCTTTACCAGATGATTGGTAGTGAGCAGAATGTGTTCCATAATTTGTGAAGAATCAAGCATTTTGGTAGTTGAATGAGTTATTGCTTCATTTTTTTGAGACACCTTGTCACCTGTTGGGATTATCCAACCATTAATGAAACTTAGGGAAGTTCAAATAGGATTTTAAACAGCTCATGATCAGTGGTTCTAATTTTGGACCTTTCCTCATGAGATTATTTAAAAGTTACAGTGTTTTGTCCCACTCAAAGCACAGCAGTGTAATTTAAATTAAAATGAAGCAAGATAATCTGCATTACTATTGCATTCGATGTATTCCATGTATTTTGTGACTTTTTTTGTGGAATTATTGATTTAAAAAAAATTTTTTTTTTTATGAAATTATTTGAGATCTATACTAGCACACATTCCCGGCATTGCCCATGATGTAATTCCATATTTGCAAGTCCATGTCCAAGGGCTTAGATAAGGTAATTTTTTTGACAATTTTAGCCTCCCATGCCCAGTGAAGAAAGATAAACAACATTAGCTAACTGGCCCCCAGCACCGAATGAACCTGAGTTGTCTTTCTGTCAAATATTTCTTTCTCCTCATGATTTTACACTGTAATGGATGAAAATGTCTATGTCAAGAAAATATTAATGAAAAAAAAAAAGATAACTGAACACTATAAACTGGTGGCTATGACTCTAACCAAGACCTATTCTGTTATCCCTTTATCTGCCTTGTTTTCATTCAGATTAATGATCCTGAAAAGTTAAGAACACATCTCTATCCAAATCAAATATGACGTCACAAACTCTACAGTAAAAGTGCAGAGAGTAAGTCTTGGATGGCTATTTGAAAGCAAAGGCACATTCCAAGAGAACACAGCTGCTTAATTAACAGAGCTTATTAATGAATACCCACTAAAGATGTGTCTCAAACAGTCCTGATTAAGTTAATGTGTTATCGATAATTTCATGCTTGTGTGCGTAGATGTATTTATATCTTATGTGATTTTGTCAAAATAGTTATAATTCATAATTCCTAGTAACCAATTCTTGTACTCTGCATAAGTGAAGGGATTTTCAGAAATAGGACACCACAGCAACTCAATCAGGGAAAAATATTCTCATTCTTTATCCATCTTTCCCGATCTCAGCAAATATTTTGGGACTAAGATATGTAAGACATAGTTTTAATATGGAACATTGCTAAATTGTTGGCATCATTAAAATAGTGGGTTCAGGCTGTGATACTGGCACAACAGAGCAGAGAGAAGTTAGATATCTAAATATTCATGACCAAATATAAGAAATGATTGCAAGTCAGGTACAGATATGATACAATCTGGGGGCTTAGAGGGATTTAGCCCCCAACCTTGCTGAGTTGGGGTAGGGGGAGAACCACCAAAGTTTTAATGCTTGAATACTAATTTATTAAACAGTGGAGCAGTATATACCATTCCTGTTGCCTTAGAAAATGTAAACATTACATAGAGTAAAGCCATTCCAAAGTCTACTTTTAGACTTTCTGAATTAATTCTGATAAAAGCAGCTAATAAATAGATATGAAATGAGATGGTTCGCTTACTTTTTCAGAACAGCCCGAATGTTTAGAAAGAATGTGAACAATGGTATATATAAGTTATACTTTCAAATGAAATGAATCAAGTTAGCTGTTTATTTAGCTAAACAGAACTACGGAAGTATCTCTGGGATTTGATTGTTGCACATATATTTACTAACTGTTTTTTTTTTACTGACTGGTGGGGACTAATGAATCTGGAACTCAATTGGGTTATTATTTTGTGTCATTGGATTGCATAATAGTTATAAAAATGTTTTCTTAAGCAAAGTAATTTATTCACTTAGCTATACCGAGCTGTGGATGATTCCCTTTGATGGAACCATTTGAGTATGTAATTAGCATCCTAATGAATTTACTTAATTATAATAATTTTGCGTCATCAGATCACATGAGTAGTTTGTATTAGAACTATGTAGTTTTTTGTGCAAAAAGGAAATTTACTTAAATGAGCACAAATCCTTTTTTTTTTAATTTTAGCCCCAACCATTATCTGTAGGGATTGAAACACTGACATGATCACTCTCTGTGTCAAACTGTACATCCATACAAAGTTTCAGTTCTGTAGTTTGGCAAGCTATAGCCACATATGTAGGTACTCCCATATATATGATTGACCGTGATATATATATATATATATATATATATATATATATATATAGGCAGTAGGCACATATGTATGAAAGTACAGATATTTAACATGCTTAGTGAGAATGAAGTACTACATGCCACATTTCTGTAGTGTGTCTAAGTGGACTTATCAGGTCTCTACACACACTACTCTGCTAGTGTCACTCTTGATTAGTGTATTGCCAAGTAATACAAGGTCTCATTAGTTACTAGCTGCATGACTCCCAATATTATTCTTGATGTTCCCCCAATCTTAGACTGTCAGGACAACAGGTAAATACACATTTTTTGAGCTAGTACAATATTACATAATAATTCACACATACCAAAAAATGTACATAAATCACATATTTTGAAACCAAAAATACAAATACCATAAATAATCAACACAAACAACACACATAACAAGCACATACCATATACACAAAGAATTCAAAACAACACACATTCAAGCAAAAGCAAGCACAACTTACATAGATGGTATGATATATACTATATCACAAACAAATTCATAAAGGCATAAACAATGAATGAGTATATAAATACAGAATGAACAAATGCCTGAGCCCTTAGAATGTAAGCAAGACCACACCCACAAATGCATTTATTAACAAACAGACACTCATATGCTTACTCAAGCACACACATAATTTAGTGGGAGACTCTAGAACTGTTGATGCATTCATTCCTGCTGCCATCTCAGGTAAAATGCAATACCATGAGCCGATTATCTTCTCTAATTTCTTTTCTAAATAAAGCAAAATGAAGCTCCAACACTCATCTAGCAGTAATCACACAGGTCAGTCCATGGAACATTTAAAAGAGCAGGTATCATTTCTAAATATCAAATATAATGAAATATCTAGGAATTACCACTAATGAACTCGTTAATGAAATTCTTGGACAGAGCTTAAAAGAATTCTAAGTTTCAATGCATTGCTGCTGTAGTCTCATAGTGTGTCCAAAAAAATCATTGCAGTAATCTCTTAACTTCCAATTACTCATGAAAACTCAATCAGGATTATTTAAAGGACTGTGAAAAAAATACAACATACATCACTACTACAAAGAGACTGTATTATCAGTAAGCTTCAACTTTTGCAGGGACTTCTCCACTTTGGCTATTGTTAAGTTTTCCAACCAACAAGGAATGCCTCTTATGGCTATCATGCCATCATAGCTATCTGATAATCATGTATAAAGTGGAACCAACAAGTTTGTGAGACAGACTGAAATTCAATTAACAATTTGACAAATTTTTTGTCAATATGCACTAATCAATGCCAGTAGTGATACATTTTATCCATTAAGCATACACAGCAGGTGCCATTTGGAGTGCACAAGAAGTAAGGTTTTCCATGATTCTTGAAGAAGGTAACAAAATTTGTAACAGAAGACACCCTACCTTGCTGATGAAGGTGTGGCCATGGGCCAATAATGGGAGGAGTTAACTTGCTTCACAAACTTGAACTTTATTTTATGTAACACCCATTCACTGACAACCATGTTTTATGAGCCAGAAGATGTAGGTTCCATTGTTGAAATTATATTCACAGTACGGTTTCAGTACCGTCAATTTTAAGGCTTCAATATTATTTTTTTTTGTCATTGTGATACAGCAATAGCAAAATTTTCATGCCTACATTTAGCTATTAATGGTAAATATTTATTTAAATATTGAACAGTTAGGAAGTAAGGTAAAGCCTCATATGCCCTTTTTTCAGCAATCCTTTCTACCATGAGAAGTCATATAACTCATCTCTATTGTCTAATGTAGTTCTGAGCAGATTTTCCTTCAAATGCACAATGTGCAAGAGACATTAGGATAAATCAAGTGTACAAGATGCATCAATTTACTTCAGGTTGGATGTACCATTGAACTGTAAAATCACCTTATCAATCCAGATTAACTAATAAGAAAAGCATTAGCAACTGAGTGAAGTGGCTAGAAAAGATGATATCATTTGCAACATTGAAACTATACCCACCCATCTTCAGACAGTACTCATTGGTAGGGTTGTGACCTCCTGTTTATACCTATCTGATTTTTCAAAATAGTGCATACATTTCTTTAGCTTGATCAGTTAATCCTAGATGACCAGAAAATCTCTTTAGATTGACATCAGCAGAGTCCATTCATCTCCTCTATGATTAAAAGAGATGAAATAGGCTCCTTATGAGAAGAATATGTTTTGTTGTAGCGTATTTAATTCTCAAACTAATGTATTACTCAAGTGAATTATGTGAAGATATAACAGACAAGCAATAATTTTGCTGCTTGTCTATGCTATTTTATCATACTAAAAGACTGTATACTATGGCATGTAATACAAGCATTACTAGTTTCTAGTACCATGAAAATAAGTAGGAAAAACCTGAAAAACCTGATTTGGACAAGATCACCAACATAGTCGTACAACATATACCAACAATTATAAATGACAATGTCACTTCATTAACAACTTAACATGCCTATCATATGCATGCATATGTATAAAGCTACTCACAGCATCTAGATCAGCCTCAAGAGATTTCAGGACATATTCAGCCCCTTCTCCATCTTTATTAGCAATTTCCTTGGCTCCTCCCAGCAGATTCAACTTCTTTATATTATCCATTTTGGCTAAAGATTAGATGCAATGCAAAATTGCTAGAGTGTTGATAGGTGATAGTTCCTACAAGTACAGGGTTCATAGAATTTGAAGTATTTTAATAAATAATAGTATAGACTATCTACCACATAAACATGAAGCATAATAATAAAAGTATCATGCCGAATACTGCTACACATCAAGCTACATACTGAGCAATATTCTCAATTTCATTATTTGGTATATATATGTATATATGTATATATATGTATATATATGTATATATATGTTGTAAATATATGTATATATACATATATTATATATATATAGGTTAAATAGAACCTTTGCTTAATCAGCCAAAAAAAGAAAAAAATATAAATAAATAAATGAATAAATAAATAAATAAATAAATATGCATATAAATTTAAAAAAAAATCAAAGCCCAGAATACTAGTCTTAACGTTGACAAAGCTGCAATAGCAGCCATGTTTATACTCCCAGTATTGGTTAATTCTCCCAGTATTGGTTAATTGATGGTGAATTTGAATGAACTAGGTAGATGCTTGAATTTTCATAAACTGACCTTACCACAGAAAAATACACTCCACTGCCATCAATAGATTAAGATCACACTGCACATTTCTATGTTTGCAAATACTATAGGAGTAGAAATTCCCAGATCATATACTATAGGAGTAGAAATGCCCAGATCATATACATTTAGATATTGTACATTCAGATATTTATACATTCAGATATCTGAATATACCACAGGGAACTAGATTATTTACCACTAGTTTTCTGAGGCGGAGTTTTAAACTAGGGGACTATAACACTGCTCTACTTATCCCAACGACGAACCTCTAGGAAGGAGTGAACACAGGCACAGCGAAGTTCCGTAAACGCTAACAACAGCTTTCGCAAACAACAGCTTTGGCAAACAACAGCTTTGGCAAACAACAGCTTTGGCAAACTACAGCTTTGGCAAACAAAAGCGCAAACAACATCTTTGGCAAAAAGCAGCGCAAACAACAGCTTGCACAAACAAGAGCTTTCCCAAACAACAGCTTTTTGCTAACAACAGCTTTCCTGCATACTGCGATAATTAACCTTTGACAGGTTCATACATAACTTTAAGCGTTAAGGTTGAGTACGGAAGGGTGGGGCCTGGCACAAAATTAATGCGATTTTTCCAAAGATTTGATCCTCTCGAGCAGCAGGCTGCCAGCTGAAGCCAAACAAGAATAAGGTTGGCTGGGCCCACTGCTCCGGTATCAAATATATCCCTCCCCCTTCTCAAATCCCCTAAGCTAAACCACGTGAAAAGTCACAGCTAAATAAAAGTATCAAAAAAATAACACACTTGAAACAATACAAAAACATGGGCTCCAAGAGAAATGTGTGTAATCCTTGACTCCTCTACCCTCGAAGCTGGCTAGGCCTGGCTTTAGTTTGAATCAGAGGATTCAAAGGATGACTTTCTGGCCAGCTTTGCAGGAAATCATGCACAATTTGTAATCTTAATCAATTGGATGCCCTGTAGGCATGTGTGATGTTGTTCATCTGTCTCATTTTGGTGCCTCAAAGATTGACTGGTACATATGTTCTGTATGTGTGTGTAATGTTGTTCTTCTGTGTCGTTTTGATGCCTAACTGCTTGTCTGGTGGATATGTCCTGTACACATGCTTGATATTGTTCATTTGACTCATTTTGGTGCCTTACAGTTTGACTGTTAGTTAGTGCTTGAAGTCTTGGGGTATAATTTTGTGGTGTTTCCCTTAAAATCTCCTTTTTTTATGTTTGCATTTGGATTTTTTTCTCCTCCTAATGACGGCCTTTTTCTTAGCATTTAAAAATCGTTTTTAATCTTTTGTAAGAAATAAATTCGATAATATACTCTCTAAGTAGTATATCTTCTCTAGTATTTTTTCTCGGCTTCTTTTGTCAACCCTAAATGGTGGAGTGCAGCATTCTGGGTTTCTGGTTTTCCTTTTTATGATACATTATGGTGATTTTAGAATGTTTCCTACACAAACATTTTTTGAAGGTTCAATTGAATAGGTAGCATTTTAGATTTTAGGAAGGAGTGTTGATGGTTCAAATGAATGGAAATTAATCATGTGGTGTACTGGACAGTAGAGGTTGGGGGTTTTTTTCCACACTTCCTTAAGTAAAATCCTTGATAGCTATTATTTTAGTAGTTCCACACTTTCTTCAATGAAATCCTTGAAAGCCATTATTTAACTTGTGCATGGATTTTATTTTGGTGTAGAGGAATAGTGATGAGTGGACGTTAGGGGAGTTGGATGAAAAAGAGGTTTGTGTGTGCACAGATTTCTGTACCTTCAGCTTCTCTTCAAAAGTAGTTCCTCGACTCTACCTTCAGCTGCTCTTGAAAAGCAGAAGTTCCTTGTAACAATAGGTTTTTTCCCCATTAAATTGTTGATAGGATTTTTTTTCCTTGTTAACTTGACAGGCCATGTTCTGGTGTGAAAAAGGCTGTGCCTTTTTTGGGCTCCTTTTAGTCACTACATTTGAACAATGGGGTTTGGACGTATGGAACATAGTGGAAGTTACTCTGCTTATCTGAATATCACATCTGCCAATTTTCAACAGTATCCTTACAGCCATTTTGCAGTTTATTGTGGACATATAAATGAATATTTGAATACCACTATCTCTATTAGTATAAGGTTGTTACCAAGGAATCTAGTGTGAGAAACCCCCTGTTTGTGTGTGAATGGAGTTTCTTGAGAAGTTTAGTGTCTGATCTTCGGCAAACATGTAGCTGTGGTAACAACATTTGGGATGCCTGCTCACTAAAACAGGTGAGCTATGAATTAGTTCTTTGTTTCCTGCAACCCAACAGACCCACTTCCTCTATTCTGTTCATCGCATGAAGCATATATACTGACCAACCACCCAAAACCATAAAGACAACCCATTAACCTATTCAGAATTAGAAGGAAAAATGTTGTCACAAAAAGGAGGTACATCATGGTTACAAAAGTGATAGCTTGAACCCTTTCCAGAAGAAGTACATATTTTTTGTACTATAAGCTATAAATCATTTCTCCAGAGAAAACTATAGCTGTCAGTTTGTAGGGTTATGATACTTTTATGTGACACTAACTGCCCACAGTAGTGCACCCACCCATAGAGGGAAACGAACAATTCATAGTGGTCTTACAGCTGAGTTGTGCTGCTAGCATATACCCATTATCGTTTGTTCTCATATATAGTATTTTTATTCTTGCGTCTCCAAGTACGAATATTTTTGACTGACATCATGACTGGCGATGCTTTACAGTGACTGGTGATGCTTTATATAATGACTTACAGATCCAGCTATTGGTATGACCACTTTGGTACGTTCTTAGCAGCTAATTAATCTCATTATGTTATTGATATTCTTTTTTATGTGAAATAATGAAGGTTTCTCTGACACCACATCAGGCAGTGAATGCCACAACCTTCAAGTTTGTTTTGTTCCTAAATAACAAATCAAATATTTGAACCTTTTCATTACATATGATGACCAAAGCATTGTACAGTGGTAATTCATTTTCTTAATCCTTGTTCAATTTATTAGTATCACCCTCTTATTTGATAACTCATTGAAAGTTTCATGAAAATATTATTAAAATGTGCATTTCTATTAAATATTATTGTGTGCATTTCTGTTTAAATATATAAATTTTACGCTAGATAAGTTGATGGTTTCAAACTTTGTAGGGAACCCCCTCTGGATTGGAGAACCTTTGCCTCACATCCTATAAAATAGAAAGAATATGTAAAAATGTGCATGCAAGATAATGTTTGTAATAATTGTATTACCTGCACTACACATTGAAGCATCACTTCCCTTATATCTGCCATGTCCATCCTGGTGGCCTTGTAAGCCAGTTACAGTGGGTGCATCCATGCCCCCAGTTGGCTAGGAACCTCCAAAATTTCCTGTAAAGTTTATACCGCTTGACCATAGTGGCCATGCTTGTGGTGGAGGAGCCAACAAGCTAACTGGGGTAACGTGAAATGATGCATGGCCCCAAGTGGCAGAAGGGGCAAGATGGGTCCATCTCTTTGCCTCCCAGCATAAAAGGTCAATATGGTTAAACTCCATGGGTCCTATCATACAATAAAATAACTTGCATGAGTCAAATAACTATTTATGTTAACCTTGGACCTGCGGACCTCTTCCTAGCCGGAGTCTTCTGCTGCAACCTGCTGAGGGAAGGGGCAAATGGTTCCAGTGAACAAAGAGAATTGCATAATACCATAATAATAAATTATTAATACCTCTTTTCAGATTACCTTATGCTGGCTTCTCGGGAAAAGCCATTGTTCAAGCTGGGAGTAGGACTGTACCAGATGGAGCAGGGAGGGGGACTGTGTATGTTGGAGCAAGGAAGGGCACTGTGTGTGTTGGAGCAGGGAGGGGGACTGTGGTTGTTGGAGCAGGGACTGGTAGAACATGTGGCTGAAGGATTGCCTCAAGTGGAGCAATCTGCACCCCTGGATATACCACAGACATTGTGTAGAGAAATGCTGAAATTAGCAATGTCTGAGACACATCCTGGGTGTACCATGCTTGTATCTATTAATTGTTTGAACAATGGTTATCTCAACAATAACAAAAACTCTCTATACATAAGCTCAACTAAAAAAAATGGCTTCAGACATTGTTGCTATCTGCTAGTTTCTGGTTTTGGTGCTTCTGCCGCCAAAATGCTGGTTATTAATACTTTACCACCCAAAAATTTGTATTATTACTGGTTAGTGGTTAAGAAAAGCAATAATGATGTTAATGTGGGTTAGGTAAGCCTGTAGTGTGTGAACCAAGGCTGCACAATCGCTGAGCCAGAAAGGCAAGTTTGCTGATGATTTGAATCTTCCTGCCCTGGGGTAAAAGTGCTTGCCTCGCCTCTCCTTTTTATACCTGGACTTCCAGAAGCTGCCTCTGAATCTCTCTGAGGGAAACTACTAGGATATTTAAACACAACCTTCACCTTTAAAAATGCGTAAAGGTTTGGTGGATTGGGTGGATTTGAACTTGTTGCACTATAGACAATTAATGGTGGCTACTAGAAATTGAAGGCTTGTGTGTACATAACCCCACATGCCAAAAAAATTACCGCTTCCCCCCAGCATCCTCAATAGTATTCACTAATAAATATTAGCTCAACTACATATTGTAGACTTGGCACTCCTCAGAGCCCTGAGTAAATAGTCACAGGGATCCATGAACTGCCACAATAAATCTCCAAAGAGGTCTAATCTGAACTCTCAGTTCCCAGGGAGACCAGAATCATTAAACAACTTCACAGAAAAAAAGGCAAGATCACATGATCGAAAAATGTGTCACATCTCTATAAATAGTAGAGCAAACTATAATATGATTGCGGACAATTATGACAGTATATATATGCGTGTGAGCTCATTATGCATGTGCGCATGCGTGCATGTGTGTCGCTAATACATGCATGCATGTGTGCATGCATGCATGCATGAATGCTTGAGTGCTGGTTTACATGCATGCATAGTTGAGTGGGTGTGGTGGGTGGGTTAATGGGTGGTTCGTGGGTGTGTGTATAATGTGTGTATGTTTATGTATTGATGTATCCCGAGCAGCACAGTCCAATTGATTAATTCATTTTAAACAAAGCGTTACTGGCATGATCTTTGGGTATCTGGCAAAGTCTTTTAATGCAAGGAATCCATGTTGTAGCACACCTGCTCAGTAAAAATGGAATTCCTTTTTTCATTAAAGAATGGCTATAAAAGTGTGACTCATTGGTAAGAGCATAGATTTTACAAGCTGTAAATTAAGTGATTAAAATCTCTACTACGTAGATTTTTTCTTTTCTTTTTTTCTCCTTACCTCCCCTCCTTTGTTTTCTTCTTTCATGCCTTCTTCCTCCACTTCCTCCTTTTTCTTCATTAATTTATTCTATTCCATTGTCTCCTATTCATGATTGAATGATTAAAAATCATTTGAAAATGTATCAGTTACTCACACTCAATATGTAGGCTCAGAATGCCTTGTTACCTATCGATCAGGGAAATAAGCCAAACTTCTATGTAGAATATTACTTAAGTAAATTAGTTATTATTGATTTCAATACTTCATTTTGAGTTGATCTGTTACATGTAGAATTCTGAGGTTAATATATTTTTTCTAAGTGGATTATTATAGAAAGCATAAAGCTTCCATATCCTGCTTCTCTGACTTCAAAAGAGGGATTCTTCACAACTAAAACAGAGAAAGAAAGGTACATCAATAAATAGCCTAACTAACATTTTTGTTTCTGCATTGGTAAAATAAGAGTATACATGAAATTGTTTTCCTAAATTGAAATATGGCTAAGTTAGTATATACACAATGAAAGTATGCATTTCTTTTCTGGACTAGGAAAACTATCATGTAGAAGAATCACCACTTTTTCCACAAAGTGAATGATGATTAACCCTTCCTTTCCCCTAACATAGACTGTTCAGAAGTGAGTGTGACCCTTAAGTGTTGTTTTTTCATGCCGGGGTGCAGAATGACCAAGTACAAGCTTCTCTTGTAAAAGTAGCAATAAAGGTGCGTATGAAGCTTAGAGCTGAAATAATATTGCATGACTAGCTATTAATGCAGCCCTGACTTTAGGGAGTCAGTATATGATGTCACAGATTAACAAAATTAATAGTTCTATAACCCTGATGGACAATGCTGTAATGAGTAGGCATGTGTATGAATAAATTGATTAGTTAGGGTTAATTCTTGCTGCATACTTTAAGTACTGCAAGCACAGAGGATGTAATGAACTTAGTTTTACTTTAATAAGCATGCCTTCACTAATGAACTCATCTAGCTGGTTTCTCAGGGGGCTGCATACAGGTTAAATTCAAGTAGAAAATAATAATTGTAAATGAACTTTTATTTTTTTTGTATGGACTGGAATGTTTATCAAAAAATATCATCATGTCACTCCATGCAAATTTGGAGGAAAATTAAGTTATTTAAATCACTTTTCAATGAAGTAGGAAGTATGGATACTAAAAAGATGATCAAAAGTACTTTTTCCAATGCTCTACCCTAGAATTCCCTGAGTTATCAGACCGATAACTGAGAATGGTATTTATTCTATAAATATGTAAGTCTTTTTGCTCAAAAATGAGTTGATGGCAACCATTGTGAAGTTCACACCCTTCGTGCAGCTTCTTTATGCTGGTTCTTGTTGCTGTTATATATCCACCCATATCATACCTAAATGGCCATGTGAATAGTAACAATGCTCAATTACACCTTCAGGAGTGAAATAGAAGGGTTTAAGTATCCGTAGAGCAAATTAAAGGATAGTATGTGTACACAATTTCAAAAATTTACCATGCTTGGTTTGTGATGTAAAAACTTGGTGTGGCATGCAAGTTAGTACCCAGGATCGGTATCATTTTTGGAACCACTTAGCAATTAGACTTTCTGGCAGGATATAGAAGATCATAGTTCCATATATATATATATATCTATATATGCATGTATATAAAGCTACTCACACCATCTTTATAAAACTCAAGAAATTTCTGACACATTCACCTCTTCTGCATGTTCCTCAACAATTTCCTTGGCTTCTTTCAGAAATTTAACTTCTTCTTTATATATTATCCATTTTGGCTAAAGATCAGACAAAAAGAAGGATTGACTTTTGATAAATGATTGTTTCTACAAATACAGAGTTCATAGAATTTGGAATATTTTAATAAATAATGATTTTGCCCATCTCCCACACCAGCATGAGGCATAGTATAAAAATATTATGTTGAAAAAGTCCCACACATCAAACTATATCCTGAGCAATATTCACAATATCGTTAATAAAAAATTGAAATAAATTAGAATGGATTAAATAGAACAGCTTTTTCACTCCATTATCTTCTATTTAGTTCTACAGAAAAAAGTAAACTCAACTGTGACAACTAGCAATACCAGCCATGTTTATAATCCCAATATTAGCTTAATCATGGTGCAAATGAATGAACTAAGTAGATGCTGGAATTCTTAAAAACTGAAGTTATGAAAGAAAACTGCATTTCACCACTTACTGTGAATCTAAGATCACTAGAACATTTCTATGTTTACAAAAGCTATAGGAGTATAAATGCACTGATCTTAAATGTTCAGACAAGAATTAAACTAGGGGACTAATATTACTGTTTCACTTACCTCAAGAAAGGAGCTATATACAGGAATAAACATGGGTGGGAGCAGTTCTGCAAGTGTAGACAACAGTTTTCCAGCCTACTGCAACCATGTACCAATTGCATGTCGTGCATAATCACAAATGACCTTAAACCTTATAAGTGCCTAAAGGATTCAGTGGATGGGGTGGATTTGAATTTTTTTGCACCACAGACAATTCATGGTGGCTCTACTATTTAGTTCTACAGAAAAAAGTAAATCCACAAAACTAAACTTAACGGTGACCACTAGCAATACCAGCCATGTTTATACTCCCAGTATTAGCTTAATCATGGTGCAAGTGAATGGACCAAGTAGATGCTGGAATTCTAAAAAACTGAAGTTATGAAAGGAAAATACATTCCACCACATACTGCAAATTTGAGGTCACAAGCACATTTCTATGTTCACAAAAGCTATAGGGGAAGAAATGCACAGATCTTAAACATTCAGATGAGAATTGAACTAGGGGACTAATTATATTGCTCCACTTACCTTAAGGAAGGAACTATATACAGGAATAAACACAAGTTGAAGCAGTTCTGTAAGCGTAGACAACAGCTTTCCAGGTAGGTATCCCATTGTTTGGGCTGATGATTACAAAAAGGGGTTTGTGATCAGTTACAAGGGTAAATTTTGAACCATACAGATATGAATTGAAGTTTTTCAATCCAAATCTATGAGAAAGTGCTCCCTTCTTAACTTAAACATAATTTTTCTCACTACTGGTGACAGTGAGAGAGGCATATGCTAGTGGACATTTGCTGTCATCTAGAGAAACATGGGCTATCGGAGCTCCAAGGCCATATGCTGAAACATCATCAGCAATTCGAATTGGCAGACTGGGATCATTGTGTGCTACAACCTTCAAATTAGAAAGTTTTTGCTCAGCTATGTGAATGTGCTGATACTTTTTTGATCACATCTAATTGGTATTTTTCTTAAGAATAAAGATGAGCGGGTAAAAATAGTTGTGGCATTGTAAAAAAATTGTCATTATAGTTAATTAATTCTAAAGAGGAATGCATCTTTTGAACATTTTTTTGAGCAGAGGCATTGATAATTAGTAACATCTAGTCTTCAGTTGTATGAATTTTCTCAGCATCCACTCTATGACCAAGAAAGTTGACACTGGCAACAAGGATTTGCACTTGGACCACTTCACATGTACACCATGTTGTAACAAACAGACATTGCAAAACTTTCTCAAGATTCTCAAAGTACATCGAATTTGTCTTGCCCATGATGATGTCAACAATGTAGCAAACTTCATAGATTCCCTGAAGCATAGAGTCCATGGTCGTCTTAAAAAATGCAGGAGCTGAAGCAACACCAGCAAAAAGTCCTGTGTATTGATAAACCCCTTGGGAGTGTTAATCATAAATAATTTACTCAAGTCTACACCTAAGAATAACTTATTATAGGCATGTGTTAGGTTGTGGACTGTGAACCATTGTCGGTCGGTCGGTCGGTCGGTCGGTCGGTCGGTCGGTCGGTCGGTCGGTCGGTCGGTCGGTCGGTCGGTCGGTCGGTCGGTCGGTCGGTCGGTCGGTCGGTCGGTTGGTCGGTCTGTCGGTTGGTCGGTCTGTCAGTCAGATTGTCGTCATAATTAGTGTCACTATCATTTTTTTTTCTGTTGTGGTAAAACGGGAGTATATAATAAAATTGCTTCCCTAATAAATAAATATTGCTAAGTTAGTATATATATATAGAATGAAAATATATTACCTTTCTTTGGACTTAGAAAGCTCTAATATAGAAGGAAAACCATCTTTTCCATGAAATGACTGATGTCTAGCTCTTCCTCTCCCCTAATATAGACTGTAAAATTGTGAATGTGACCTTTAAGTGCGGGTTCTTCACTCCAGGATGCAGAATAACCATGTACCAGCTGTTTCAGAAAAGTCAGCACTAACGATGGGTATGAAGCTTAAAACTGAAATTATTAAGCATGTGTAGCTATTAATGTAGCTCTGTCTGTATCTGAGGTCACAGGTGGATTCAAACATGAAATTAACTATTGATATCAAAATCCATGAATCATTTTATAGGCAACTACGTTAAATGACAGAAATAATATCATTTTTAGAAGTTAACCACCTGGTTATTTAGGTGATCTTTGACCTTCAAAATCAACTTGATATTCACATACTGCTAACCTTAATAATCAATCTTTCTCCACAATTGACAAAATAGTCTGAATTTATTGTACTTCTGTTTATTCATGGTCATCCCTTGCTCCTCAAATTTATAAAAAAACAAACAAACAAATTATTGTGCTAATCTCCTTCTTCAATAGTTTATACCCTCTGTATTTTTTTCCAAACATTTTTTCTTTCAGAAATATAACCAAGTGATTTGTCTTACCAAATCCATAGATTTGATTGGTTTTCTTTGTCAAATTTGACCTATACAACTTAGATCTACATGAGATTGGAGATAAATATTCTTGCCTAGCAATAGTACCAAACCGTTGTTCTATTTTGTACCTTATCTTGATATATAACTTGTATATTTTAGGATGACTTTACGTTCTGACATTTGATTGTCATGAAATAACCTTGAATTGACATTTGTGGTCTTTGTTGTGGTATTTATCCTGTATTTTAGTCTGAGGCATTACTTATTGCTGCCTGTTACTAACATTAGATGCAGAAGAAGTCACAATTTTAGTACTTTGCTGGGCTACTATAAGAAAACTTATTTTATAGTTACATTGAATCAATAATGATGTAAAGCTGCCATTTCAGATTGTTGAGTTATACAGGCAAATAGATATTGCATGAATATCAAGTAATTTTGTAAGTCATGAATTTGGAGCATGATTGTGGATCCAATGAATGAAACCTCATGTTAGAACATAACTGGCTGAAAAATATTCAAGTCAGTTGTTGTTCCACAAAACAGGTCTGTTTTCAGCTGGACTATCTGCTGCCTGAACACCAGTTTTTTTTTAAAGAATGAATAAGTATTCTGAAAGACATTCTGGTGATGCAAAGTGAGGATTGAATCCAAAGTTTTTCCAACCACAGCCAGTTCCTTATGCTCTAAAACAAGTGATTGAAAAGGAATTAGAACATTTTGAGCAGCATGGCTTTATCAGACATATCAAATACAGTGACTGCACTGCTTCTATTTGTGCCATTCCCAAGGCTGATGTTAACAAATGGTTAAAAATATATACACCAATTGAGAGCTTTCCTTTGGGTGTCAATTATTAAGGAAAGATAATTCCAAGGCTATGAACAATTGCCCATCTACAAATGAGTTTCCATTTTAATCAATTTATTTGAATTGGAATAAGAAATGCAAGCAGGCAATTGAATCATGAAGGCAAAGATAGCACAAAGAAGTGCAAGCTTCATTGTGAGGCCTCCATTGATGAGGTGGGGCAGTTCTGTCACATACACATCCTGATGGGTAAGAAAGATCAATTGCATGTGCTTCCAGGTCTCTCATCCAGGTATAAAAGAACTTTGTCCAAGTTGATAAATAGGGTTGATCTTTATATTTGGTGGAAAGAATTTTCATACATGTGTATCAAAAAAGTTTTACATTGGTTACCAATCTCATACCTTTATTGTCAATTTTAGGGTCCAAAAAAATGCTTTCAATTGGAGCTGCATTGCTCCCAAAATTGTTTAATCATGAATAAGAATTCCAATTTTTTTTACTATATATTAGCATTTTATTGCTGATGGATATCATGGCTTTGATGAGTCATACTACAGCTGTGAATGATAGGTTAATTGGAAAGGCTGAAATTGTTTTAATTCGTGTACTCTTTCCTACCATTTTTATCTGGATGAAGAATGGGTATCTCAACTTATTTATCAATGAAATTACTAGATATATATTAGCTTCCCTATTTTATCATGGAAGTTAAATGTTTCTATCTGTTTTATTTATTTTTCTTGAGCCTGCTACCCCTAAAATAAGATCAATCAAAATTAAAAACACTTCCATAATTCTCAAAGCTGATTGTGCGAGTGAGTGTGCATATGTATGTGTGTGTGGTTTGTGTGTTTGTGTGTGGTGTATGTGTGCATGTGTGTTTGCAATTCATGTGTTTGTCACCTCCAGCCTACAAGGACATAGGTTTGAATTAGAATACACAGACATGTAAGCAGTGGTATTATATATTATAACACAGTCTAGCACTGCTGTCAATTTGGACAGAAATGAGAATGATCAGCAATAAATTGTTAAGAATAATACGACATACATCATAAAATGGTTTCAAATATTAAACTAAAGTCCTTTCCTCTAAACAAACATACATGGACACCTATTTTTTTTAGCAGTGCTCATTATGAACAGAGTATCAGCTAATTATGCTATCATTTCATATCTCATCAAGCTCAGCGAGAGTGACATTCAGTTCAGCCTTGGCATTCTCGAACATCTCTTCAATGACATCCAAGTCAGCTGATAAATTGAAACAGAAGGTGAGATCATTTGTGCTTCATATTATGAGAAGTAATCCAATTTCTGTGGTATAAGCTCTCATTGTCTCACCACATTTCAACATATCACTTATCAACCACATTCCCCATCCTCCTACAGTAAGTATAATGTGTATGATGAGGTATGATGATAGTTAGAACATAATCTTCAGAAACCAATAGCATCACTCCAAAGGGTAAACTTATACTTGTGCATATGGTAGACCAAAAAAAAGGAAACCCAAAAAGGCCAAAAATAAACAAAACAATAAGAATGATATCAAATTAGAGTGAAAAGGGAAAATATCAAGAGCATTTTTAAGAATTTGAGTGGATAAATTACATTTATGCTTCTCCTTTTATGCATCATTCCAATTATTTACATCTATTTAATTTATAATTATTTCTACCAATTCCCTGAAAAATAAGGGAAGGTGAAAAGGAGTATCTCATTTGCTAAGAAAAATACCAGGGAAATACAAAGAAACCCATTATTACTCATTGTGATTATACACTTTGTTTGACTAGTTTCTTGAAATGCAATAGAACTGGTAGGGAAGAGATAAACAGTCCTTTGAGTGTTCTTGATTGGCTAATTCTGTGGATTAACTTGGTGAGCTGATTGATAAATTTTCAAGATATAACAGTATTTCTTAGTATGTTAACACTGGGTGAGGCTTATACACTTGAGTGTGATTCATATGGTAATGGGTAATATACAAGCCTAAACTTGCCCATCAAGTATATCCATAAAAATAATCCATAAAAAAGAATTGCTATAATATATTTTAATAATGTTACTATAATATATTTTAATAGTGTATTATTCATACTACTGGAACCACAAATTAGTTGCAATGACTATCATAATTTTTCCTTACTGGAATGACTATGGCATATGCTTCAGGTTAGGAAAATTTTTCATTCAGTCAGAATTAAGAAGTTTAAATTCTTACCTGCTTTTGAAAATATATTAATCAATAATACAGAATGAAAAAAAATGAAGAAATAGAAGTGAAGCTCATTCATTCACTAAGTCAGAAAAGTTTATCGAAAGATATATTAAAAAATTCCTACCTTCCATTGTTTTGTGATGTCAGCTAAAATGATGTGATAGTGTGGTCCATTCATTTGGTGAATTAAAATTAAAATGTCAGAGTGGATTCTGTTGGTTTGTGTAAGATTCCTGACACAAGAGCACACTTTCAACATTGTTATATTATGGATAGGCTAATGATGAGGCTGCAAATATGATGAGAGGAAAATTTGGTTTGACAGCAACATTTCAGAATGGTAATTCTGTTAGAGTAGTTGTGCATTATTGTGCACATTCTTAATCTTTTCTTGAAGAAATTGGAAGAATGCTTACATACATTCAGGAAGCTTTACAAAGTGTAAAAGAAGTAAGCAAATTTTTTACTTCCAAAATATTGCATGTATTTAATCAAGTAGCAAGTGAATGGTGGTGGTGTAACTAAATTTGAATCACTATGTCCCACCAGATGGACTCCAGAAACTGTTGCCAAGGAAGTCGTTCTTTCAGAGGATGTGGAAAGAATCTATTCAACGGAGTGACGAATAAATTTAAAAGCAGGTTCGTTCCAATCTTTGGAGAAGATTATGCCTTGTTTGGAAAGAGAGTAGTCACCTTAATTCTAGTAAGACCAAATCATCCACATATTGAAAAAGAAACCCTGACAACAACCAAAAAATGATATGGTTTTGCAAGTTAAACTTTCTGCTGTTAAAGCTGCCAAACAATTTTACAAGATAACATGGTCTGTGAATAATTTCAACAAATTTTATGAGACTGTGAGTACTGCTGAGGAGTTTGATTAGCCAGAATTGCCTCATTACCTAAAACTTTAGATAGAAAATGGAAGTTAGCCAAATGCATTTACATTTGCAAATGAATATTCTCAGCAATTTTACTCAAAGCATGTGATCTACTCCATGGTGGGGTAGAATATTGATTTAACAAGCACATTCCTTCAGTCCTTGCAATAAAAAAAAACATGATGAATGCGGGAAATGGTTATAATATGAATATATCCTGCTAAAAGATGTTGATATGATAATATTAGAAAAATACCTCCAATTTTACAAATGTAATCAAACTGTATAACATAGAAATAAAGGAAATAAGTTTAATAAAAAAAATTTCCAGCAATTAAAACTAACTTCGAACAAATGCTACTGAACATACACCAGCTCTTTCATCTATATTGAACAATCCTAGTTTTATCTGCAGCATCAGGAAAGGTCCTTTTCTGGAAAAAAATTGTCCAACTTGTACACACTCTACAGTGACAGAGATAAGATTTAATAATTGATTGCTTCTATGTACATAGTCACAATTATTTTATAGACACTTGTGATTTTATATTTAGTTTATGATGGTAAATGCTTTTATTTATGATAATGAGAAAGCAGTTTTTAAAAGTTAGAGCTTACAAATTCACATTTTTATTAATTTTTTCAATACTGAGCACACTTATTCCAACCTAAAGTGATTCCCCAATTTTTTTTTTGTGGCAAATATCGATTCTCAGCAGTAGCATATACTTCACCCCTCCACTTTTAATATGCTGTTTCCGCCCTTCAATTGCATCTTTGTTTTCAATATCTACAGTAAAAAGATCCTACTTGGCTGCGACACTGAATATACAAAGCTTCACATAAACTGATTTTCATGATTCTTCTAGAAAAGAAGTAACATGTTCAGTCTGCATGCATACATCTTACCTGTATATCTAACAGTAAACTTTTTCTCTATTCACTATCAATGTATGCACAACTACTTCCTGAAACAAATACTTCAGTTCACAATCCTAAAAAATGTCCAGATCAACAACATTACTTACCATTGGTATTTAATCAGTGACTTTATGGTGCTTCACATTATGGCTCTATTGATAATATCTCCTCATCCACATATATTGTGAAGCCACCAACCCTAATAATAAAATCGACTACAGTACAAACATTTTGTGATACACCCAAGTGCAAACAAAATTTATGCCATACTTGCAGAATGGCCACCATTTGTGGCTTCACTGGTTAAGCTGTTTCTGTAAGCCCATTATTATAGTTTAATATCATTCATGATCACATTGTGGAGAATGTTCATCAATCTTGGTTTTCCTTTTGATTAAAAAAATTAATCTCATCAGACTAGAGTGTGGTACCTCATCTCTTCATTGACAAAGTCTCCTCAGTTGCAAGATAAGACTAGCTAACACCAGTCAAGCAGAAGAACAAGACCAAAAATAATATTTCTGTCACCAAGCAATACTATAGGGAATATTCATGCAAAGTTTTATAAAAATCAATCCACATGCCAAGGAAGGTTCTGAGAGAGAAAAAAAAAAAAAAAAAAAAAAAAAAAAAAAAAAAAAAATACACAGACATCAATACTTTTCTATGGGAAGTAATATTGTGTATGCTGACACTTAATACAAAAAGGTGTAAATAAACAAGATGGAGTAAAAACCATATTCTAATTTGATTTTGTAATTTATTAATGTCTGCAAAAAGGATACAATCATCACGCAAAAAAAAAAAGAATATTAGAGACATAGCATTTTATATTAGCTCAATATTAGACCAGACGTCAAGCAGAAATGGCTAGATGATGTGAAGTTGTGATTTTGGTAGAGTAATTTTGGCCATTCTTATTTTTGGATGAGTAGTGGATCAGCAAGATGTGGAACTGTAAAATACCCAAAATTGAAAATGTCTAACTCATTGATACTGCAATGGACTATATGTTTTTTGACTGCAACAACATCTTAGTTTTTTTCTGAGTGTCAAAATACTGTGAATCAGAAGAATTGAAGGCATCTTTTCACACATATATGCAGTCTTTTCTCCCCATCACTCCTCCACTTCCATTTCATGCTTGTATCTTTATGGATATTGAGGGGTATCTCAAAGAAAATTTCAGCTGGATGGGCCACTTTAAATCATAGCGTCCAATAATGCAAGCATGCACACACATTTCAACTCTCCCTAAAGACACAAATTCTGACTTCACTTGTATACTTTTCAAATGAAAGTGTTTTAATTTTACAGCATAGAGTCCTAATAGGAGCAATAAGAATAAAGATTTAGACAAGTGTTCTTTATAAAGAAACCAATTCCCTCAATTTTCATGGTGTCAATTATGTGCATTTGATAAATGGCAAGTGTAATATGCCTGATGGTTAGCATACCTTCAAAAGCAGTGATCTTTTGCTTCATTTTTGTGATCTCTCTATTGACTTCTTCTAAGTTGATCTCATCAATTTTCTTATTCTCCACAAATGAATCTCTAACACTTTCCACCTTGTCCAAGTCTGATTCCAGAAGAAGTATCTTGCACTTCAGAGCATCTAGTTTCTGCTGTTGCTGCAAACCGAAAAATTACGATAAAATAAGATAATAATAAATAAAAATTTAACTGACACATACCGATATGATCTCATGCAGAACTTTAATTTTTATGCTGAATGTTGAGACAGTACAACTAGTGCATCACAAAGCTTTGACAAATGTCTTCATACACTCTATGCTGTCCCTCCCAAGTGTACTATAAAAATAATATGGACTACATTCACATAATTTTTTCAGTGAAAGATGTCACAACCTTTTCATTTTCTATATAAGTAGGTATCTGTTTCAATAGATGTGTGGATCTGTGGAATGGAATTATTGAAATAGAATCATTGGAAAAAAAATTGGTGTACTGGAACAGCAGACAAGATACTTTACCTTTCTTCATCACATTGGTAAAGATTTCCTCTTGAGGATAAGTCTGCTAATAGTTAACACTGCCTATCAATAGCATCTCACATATATATATAAAAAAAGCTTCAGTCACAGGTGGTGGAAGCATCTGTTAGATGCGTAGGTCATAATGCTAGTAAGTGAATTCTAGGCCAGAAGCTAATACATCAATATATAACACATATCTCATAAAAGCCCCAAAATCTTTTCAACTTTGAACATCAGCAAATAAAATGGTACCATAAGATATTACATGCTATATATGTGGTTTTATTTTTGATGGACATGTACAGGAATTTATGGATTATCCTAGCTAAGTACCTAAGGTGGACCTTCGGCATCTCCACTAGTGTATGGTAAGCACACTACTGAAGTGTGATATTTGGTACTTCATTATCGCAAAATGAGTTAAATACCTGTACAATTTTACATGCTTACAATGTTTTATAAAATGAGTACATGTATTTAATATTAGAAATAAGATGGGTGCTCTGTCCCAACTAATAAAGTTTTTAAGCATGGCTGTAGCCATCAGTTATGATGGGGTTGGTCAGATTTCAATCTGACCACTATTAGCTCCATGCAAGCCTGATTTGACCTTTACCAGATGATCAGTAATGAGCATAATGTGTGCCACAATTTGTTTGTGGAATCCGGCATTTTGGTACTAGAAAGAGTTGTTGCTTCATTTTTTGAGACACCTCATCACCCCTTGGAATTATCCATCCCTTATTGAAACTTAGGCAAGTTCAAACAGGATTTTTTAACAGCTTATTATAAGTGGTTTTAATGTTCGTCCTTCAGTCCTTCACGATGAGATTATTTCAAAGTTGCAATGTTCCCTCCTAGTCAAAGTACAGCAGTGTAATTTAAATAAAAATTAAGCAAGGTAATCTGCATTAGCATTGCATTCGAAGTATTTCATATATTTTGTGTTTTTCTTATGGAATTATTTATTTTTTGATTGTTTAGAAATCATTTAGAATTAGCACACCTTCCTGGCATTGCCCAGGATTTAATTCCATATTCACAGGCTCATGTCCAAGGGCTTGGATGAAGTAATATTTTTGATATTTTTTCATTTCATGCCCAGAGAAGAGAGATAAACTACATTCGCTTACTGGTCCCCCACACCTAATGAACCTGAGTTATCTTTCTGTTAAATATTTCTTTCTCCTCATGATTTTACACTGTAATGGACATAAATGTCTATGTTATGAAAACATTAATGAAAGAAGTATAACTGAACACAACTAAACTGGTGGCTACAACTCTAACCAAGACCTATTCTGCTATCCCTTTCCCTGCCTTGTTTTTGTTCAGATTAATGATCCTGAATAGTTAAGAACATATCTCTATACAAATCAAGTGTGACATCACAAACTATACAGTAGAAGTGCAAAAAGTAAGTCTTTGATGGCTATTGGAAAGCAAAGGCACATTCCAAGAGAACATAGCTGTTTAATGCCACTATTAATGAACATCTACTAAAGAGGTGTTTAAAGGACCTCATTAAATTAATGTTGTATCGATAATTTCATGTTTGTGTGAGCAGGTGTGTTTATGTTTTATATGATTATGCCAAAATGGTTCTGATTCATAATTCCTGGTATCCAAATCTTGTACTATGTGTAAGGGAAGAGCTCTTGGGAAATAGGACACCACAGCAACTCAATTGGAAAGAAATATTCTTACCTTTCTTTATCCACTCTTTCCTGATCTCAGCAAATATTCTGGGACTGAAACACATACTTATAATGAAAGACAATTTTAGTATGGAACATTGCTTGATTGTTTGTATCATTAACATAGCTGGTTCAGGCTGTGATACTGGCACAACAGAGCAGAGATAATTTAGATATCCAAATATCCACAATCAAATATAAGAAAATATTGTATGTCAGCTACAGAGGTGTTACAAGTTTGGGGCTTAGGGGACTCTTGCCCCTATGCCCCCAACTTAGAAGAGTGCGGATAGGGGGGGGGGGGGGAGGGGAGAACCACCATAGTTTTAATGTTTGAATGATATTTTTATTAAACAGTGGAGAAATATACACCCTTCCTGTTGCCTTAGAAAATGTAAACATTACATATGAGTAAAGTTACTCCAAAGTCTACTTTTAGTATCATATATTAATTCTAATAAAAGCAGCTAATAAGTAGACTTGCAAAGAGATTGTCCACTGATTTTTTTCAGAGTGGCCAGGATGTTTCCAAAGCATAGTGTAATATGAAATGTTGATTTCCAACATTGCCTGCTGATTTTTTTGAGGAAGGGTGAGGTTATTTTGGAGGCATGGTGCAATGTTGAACAGTGATATCTATAACTTATATTTTCAAATGAAATAAATCAAGTTAGACGTTTATTTAGCTAAAAGAAGCTATGGAAGTACCTTTGGAATTTGACTGACTGGTGGGGACTAATGAATATGGAACCCAATTGGGTTATTATTTTGTGTCATTAGATTGCATAGTTGTAATAAAAATGTTTGTTTAAGCAAAGTTATCTATTCACTAAACTAAACTGAGCTGTGGATGTTCCCCTTGGATGAAATCATTTGAGTATGTAATTCGTTTCCTAATAAATTTACTTAAGTTATAATAATTTCGTGTAATCTGATTACATGACTAGTTTGTATTTACAACTCTGTAGATTCTCTTGCAGAAAGGAAATTTTCTTGAATGAGCATTAATCCCTTTTATTATTTCTGCCCCAATCATCATCCTTACATGTTCACTTTCTGTGATTAACTGTATATGCATACAAAGTTTCAGCTCTGTAGGTTTAACAGTTTGGCAGGCAATAGCCACATACATAGGTACTACATAGATATGATTAACTGTGACTTTCATTTCATATATATATATATATATACACACAGTAAGTACATATGAAAGTACAGATATTTAACAAGTTTAGTGATTATTAAGTACCACATACCATTCTTCTGTAGTGTGTCTACAATCCACTAGTGGACTTTCCCGGTCTCCACAAACAGAACCCAGCTAGTGTCACTGTTGCTTTAGTGCATTGCCCAGAAATATATGGTCATATTAAATACTAGCTGCATGACTCCCAATATTATTTTTGACTTCCCCGCAATCTCTTACTATCAGGACAACGGGAAGATGCATATTTTTTTTGAGCTAGTATAATATTACATAATAATTTGCACATTAAAAAATGAACACACAAAAAACAAATCGCACATATTTGAAACAACAAAATAAAAAATACCATAAACAAGCAACACAAAAAACACATAACAAGCACACACCATATACACAAAGAATTCAAGACAACACACACCCGAGCACACACACGCACAACATACACAGATAGTGTGATATATGCTATGTCGCGAACAAATGCATAAATGAATGAACAATGAACGAATATAAAAATGCAGAATGAATAAATGCCTGAACCCAAGAATGAAAGCAGGACCACACCTATGAATGCATTTATTAACAAACACTCACATGCTCACTCAAGCACACAATATTTAGTGGGAGGCTCTAGAACTGATGATCCACTCATGCCTGATACCATCTCAGTTAAAATGCAACGCCAAGAGCCATTTATCCTTTCTAATATTTTTCTAATAAAGCCAAATGAAGCTCCAAACCTCATCCATCAATACTCACACAGGACACTCCATGGAACATTTATAGGGCAGGTATCATTTCAAAATATCAAACATAAGAAAATATCCAGGAATTACCACCAATAAACTAGCCAATGAAATTCTTGGACAAAGCTTAAAAGAATTGTAACTTTCAATGCATTGCTAATGTAGGCTCACAGTGTGTGCTAAAAAATTTATTGCAGTAATCCCCCTACTTCTGATATAACAAGTACAAACTATACATGAAAACTAAATCAGCATTATTTAAAGGACTGTGAAAGGCTACAATGTACATCACCACTACAGAGAGAGTGTATTCTCAGTAAGCTTCAACTTTTGCAGGGACTTCTCCACTTTGCCTATTGTTAAGTTTTCCAACCAACAAGAAATGGCTCTTATGGCTATCAAGCCATCATAGTTATCTGATAGTCATGTATAAAGTGGAAGGAACCAACAAGTTCGTGAACCAGATTGGAATTATATTAACAACTTTGTAATTTATGGTCAATGCACTTTTTACATGAAGCAAAACTGCAGGTGCCATCTGGAGTGCACGAGAATTATGTTTCCCAGAACAGTAAACTTAACCTTGACAAACTAGTAATACCAGCCATGTTTATACTCCCAATATTGATTAATTCAGAGTGAAACTGAATAATGTTGGTAGATGTTTGAATTCTCATATACTGATGTTATGACAGAAAAACTACCATCTATAGATCTAAGATCACACCCACATTCCCATTTTTACAAATACTATAGGAATAGAAATGCACAGATCTCATACATTCAGATATTTATACATTCAGATAATTTTACATTCAGATACCTTAACATACCACAGTAAGCTTGATTGTTTAGGACTACATAGTTATCTAAAGACTAGTATTAAATTAGGGAACTAATAACACTGATCCACTTACCCCAAGGAAGAACTACAACCAAGGAGTGAACACTGGCACAGAAAAGTTCTGTAAGCGGAGGAGTTCTGTAAGCGTAAACAACAGCTTTCCAGCCTACTGGAACAATGAACCAATGGCAGGTTCATGCATAATTAAAATTACCTTAAACCTTAGAAATGCGTAAAGGGCTGGGGGGGGGGGGGGGGGGGGGGAGGGCGTGGATTTGAACTGCTTGCGCTACAACAATTAATTTTGGCTACTAGAAATTGATGGAAAGTCTGTTCTGTTCAAACATAACCCCACAAGCCCAAAAAATTGTCATTTCCCTCCCAGCATCCTCAATAGTATTCACTATTAAATATTAGGTCAACCTCTTAATGTAGACCTGGCACTCCTCAGAGCCCTGAGTAATGGTTACAGGGATCCATGAACCGCCACAATAAATCCCCAAAATGTGCAAATCTGAATTCTCAGTTCCAGGGGAGACCACAATCATTAACTGGCTTCACCAAAACAAGAAAAGACAAGATCACATGATTAATAAATGTGTCACATCTCTATAAATAGTACAGCAAACAAAGATATGATTAGGGACAATTAGGACAGTATGTATATGTATGTGTGCTCATGTATGCATGTGTGAAAGTGTGCATGTGTGTGTACATGTAAGCAGTTTGCATGCATATGTGCATGGATGTTTGAATCCATGTCTACATGCATGCATAGCTGGGTGGGTGTGGTGCATGGGCAAATGGGTAGTTCATGGTGTTTATACAAGTGTGTGTATTATGTGTATGTATTAATGTATGCCCAAGCAGCATAGTTTACTTGATTAATAGATTTTCATGAAACCCTGCAGGCATGATACTTAGGTACCTGGCAAGGTCTCACAATGCAAGGAATCCTTAATATGCCACCCCTGCTCAGTAAAAATGGAATTCATTTTTCCATTAAAGAATATCTTCAAAAATGTGTCTTAGTGGTAAGAGCATAGATTTTACAAGCTGTAATGTAAGTGATTCAAATCTTAACTATGTAGACTTTTCTTCTCTTTTTTTCTCCTTACTTTCCCTTCTTTGTTACCTTCTTTCGTTTTTCCTTCTCTCTCTTGCTTTTTCTTCATTACTTTCTTATATTCCATCATCTCCTTGTATTCATGTTTGAATGCTCCAAGAAATCATTGAAAATTTGTGGGTAACTCACACTCAATATGCAGGCTCAGAATGCCTTGTTACCTATTGATCAGGGAAATAAGCCAAACTTCTTTGTAGAATATTACTTAAGTAAATTCATTATTATTGATTTCAATACTTCATTTTGAGTTGATCTGTTACATGCATATTACCGACTGAGCAGGAGGAAGAATATTTGAATGCACATGCACATGAATTATAAATTGGGCATGGCCTTTCACCTCCCCCTCCCCTCCCTCACCCACCACTACCAAAGGGGTGTTTTGGATAGTTTACTCTCTGTATAATAGTGATGGTAGGAATAGTATGTTATTTGCATCTTCATTTTTAAGTTTGGGAGAAAGGTTGTGGGAGCACTTGCCTGAACTACTTCTACCCCATGAGCCAGGAAAGCACTACACATTTGCATTTTATGATGATTTGATTTTCCTCAAATTTTAATATTTTTATTTCTTTGTAATATTTTCCTATTACTATGTCCCCACTACAATTTCATAAAATTTTCCTGACCTGATCATAGTGAGTCAGTAATGGTAAAACCTGAGTCATAATTGACAATATTTACTGAACTGCAAGAATAAATAATGTAGATTCATTAATTTCTTTGAGCAAACTTGGGCTATGTAACTTTATTTTCATGCAAGCCCTTTGTGCAACTTCACTGAGTTAGTGAATGAAAGAGCTACACATTTATTCCTAAATTAATGTATCACTTTTATCGATTTAATTTGAATCATCTATTGGATGGAATAAATCATATTTAAAGGAGACCAATTTCTTGAGAATGTGGAGTAGACTTGAGCAGTATATTTAGAAGCCAATTTTCCCATTAGGAGTAGTTTTTGGAAAACAATTAAGAGGAAAAAAGTTTGATTGGGAAATTGTCATATCGTTAAAAGTGTAGTGTTAAAGATGTAACTAAAGAGAAATATTAAAGTTTTTGAGGATGGTATTCTTAAATCAACAGAAAAAAATTAAGATCCTCACCCGAAGAACTACATTCAAATTGCCATTGTTCTTTTTTTGTCAACTACACCTGTAGAGGTATAATCTGTGTCCTCTGTTAGGTGCTCACCACTAGGCTAAGCTCCAACAAATCTATTTTTGGACTGGTCTTGATTATTGGTAAAAGATTAATGATAATTTCAATGGGAACACGCAGAGAGCAATCAATAAGGCCTATACAGTCTAACAAGTTCAACTGACTTTTAAGGTAAACATATGTACTACATATATCTATCTATCATCATGTTCAGCCTCTGGTCATTGAGGGGTTTCCACACTAAGTGTCTGGAAGTTAACCACAGACTTGTACTATCTTTTATCAGTCTAGGTGGGGGGGGGGGGGGATAATGGTGGTCTAACCCCAACACCTGTTCACCACTATTTCCTAAGAAAGCATCATACCAGGGAGAACTGGTGTCAAAGTACCAAATGATCATGGAGATGGCCTGGGACACCAGAAGCACAGAGAATGTTTGGACATATGGGAATTCATACAAGGATATAGTGAGGGTACTTTCTATTCCAACTGTTCAGCCTAATTTTGTTAGAAAATGTTCTCTCTTCCTATTTGAATGTATATATGAAGTCACACATAACAAATATGCTAAGGCTTTTTATAAAAGGCAAAGCTGTAATATATTCCAAAAAAATTAGTAATATGTGATCTTCTTACCAGGGAGAACTGGAGTCAAATTACTCCATTATCAAGCAGTTAGTCTTGGAAACAACCAGTACCGAGTTGATCTAGATTTTTTTTTTTAAATTTTGCTAGTAACTTCTATCACATTTGATATTGCAAGTTTAGAAATGGTGCTTGAGTGGATTCTATCATCCTTCATGTTCCAATAAGATCGGACAATGGCAATGGTTCACTCATTATTGTGTAAGAAAAATATAGTGGATTTTATATCAGGTGTGGGGTTTCCCCCCCTCCCCCCTTCTCTCTTCCCCCCCCCCCCCCATCACTTTTCCCCCTTCAAAAGTAAAATATAAGATGGAAAGGATAAAAGGAAAGCTAGATAAAAGAGGGAAATGTTACAAGTGAAAAGGAGATAAAGAGAAAAAATTATAAATGTAAACGAAAGAAGTAAAATAAGATAGAAATGGAAACTTATAAGGAAAGGAAGAAAACAATGATAGAAGGGGGGAAATATTAGGAGAGCCAAAAAATAACCCCAAAAAAATTTTTTTTATGGTTAATCAACTACTGGTTCTAGCTTGGTAGAGCCTTAACTTACTCATATGAATCAATGTGTTATCGGAAAATTACTTTATGTTTGACATATTATACACAAAATTGATCTAAATTTGCAATCTGAAGAGCTGGGACACCCATGTATATATTTTCAGAAATTTGTAATAACATTAGCTTCTTTTTTGTGTGTGTTATATGTCTTTAGAGTTGCAGCCCTGTTGTTGCAAGCCAGCACAGTGTTTCATTGTCCAAAAGCTGCATGTGGACACTGAGAAACCACATTGTGTCATATGCATCTGTAGGATGAAGAAAGACAGCACCAGCCTTTTCTCCTGCTTGGAAGCTATTTTTTTACATCTTGGTACAGTAGAGTCACCTCATCTGCTTTTGATTTACCTCCACAAAAGCATGCTTGATCTTTGTGAAGTTGAGGACCAGAGACTGGTTCCAGGTATGCATGTGCATATTGAATTAGTATGGTACACATAGCAGCGTAATAAGTTGATATCCTTTGTGGTCATCACTGAGCTTGATAGGTTTGAGAATGGCAATTATCTTAGCATAGCACCAGATATTTGGCAGCTTTTAGTATCACCTACAGTTGGAAAAGAACTTGTTCCACATTTCAGTGGCCTTCCTGACTTGATATTTAATGCACACTGGGTGGATCAGGGGGGAGCCTTGCCTACCCTCAGCTGTTTGATGGCCAACTCAGTTTAGCATACAGAAACTATCCTTTGCTCAGCAGTTGTGAGATGATGGAGTTTGCAGAGATTGGGCATTATATTGAGGTAGTCGACCTACCTGTCAGCTTGTTGATAGTTTACCAGGGCGGCTGAAATGCGTAAAGTTGATGGATTCCATGTCTCTGTTCATCTTTTCCTGCATTTGTCATTTAGTCTAGTGAAGAGGTAGTTCATTGCATCATCCATTGCTTTGTTTGTATTAGCATCTTTGTGGATGCTTAGTAGGTCTTCACATTCGCAATCCCAGCATGGAATATAGCTAATGCGTACATCTCAAAGTATGCTTTTCTTGGCAGCAGCTAGCAGTATCCTGCAGTACGATTCATAGGCACTGCTCAGATTGGTGGAGAGTTGAAGTGGGAGGCCAACAGAAGCATTGTTGGTATATTGTGTGAAGCCCTCTCAGTTTGTTCTCTGGAAGATCCACCTCTTGATGAATTTTCCTTCAACAGGCTGAACTAGCAATGGGATAGTAATCAGCGAGGGTTGATGATGTGACTGAGGAAATCTGTCCAGAATACATCTTATTGGGAGCAGCTCACCATTTCAACATTTTGCAAAGGCCAGGTCCAAATTTGTGTTACTATCCCAAAGTGCTGAGTAGAAGATGCGTGGTTCCTTTGGATCATATATAATTATAAATTCAATGGAAGAAGCCCATTGTACGAGTGAGTCATAATCAGCATTGGAGTTTTTATATGTTCAGCTTGTGTGTTGGCAGTTAAAGTTACCATTGCACAGAGCAAGGGAAGGAACATATGGTAGTGAAGTATGAACCTGCTTGCTTGGAGGTAGCTTGTAGATGTTGACAATGTTGGTGTTTTGCATTTTAGTTCCTGTCCACTCTATCTCAGCATTATCTGCAGAATATGCTATGGCTGTCCAAGAGATGTCAGTTTGGATATAGGTTGCTATGCCATGATGTTTGTAGGCAGTGTGTGTGGTCAGCGTGAACCAAGGAAGCTTCAAGAACTTTCCTGTAGCAGAACAATAGTCACATTGTTTTTCATGATGATTTGTTGGACAATATTGAGCTTGGCAGTGGTGAGGCCATCAACAATGAGCTGCAGCAATAGTAGAATTGGAATTTTGACTGCAGCAGGATTTGCCGTCTGTCCTGATAAAAACACTGAGCTACATCTAGGTATCGCAGTCTGTAGATGTGGTGAAGACATTAGTTTCGCTTAAAGCTACTTGTAAGAGTTACCATGTAGAGGATATCGTCTTATTTTCTCCAACTCTAGCTTCTTAAGAGCATCCAAGTGCAAAATCAAAAAAGCTGGACTGCTATAAAAAAAATTAAAATCCAATCAAGCATTTTATTGCAAATCAATCAATATCAGCTTTCTGTACTGTGCTTTGTAATCAAAATTTAAAAAAAAGAATCAAAATTCAATAATTTTTGCAAATTGTTTTTTCATCAACTTTCCAATCATTTGTGAAACAATTTTATCTTGTCAATAGCAGCTGTTCTTTTGGTTTTGATTTTTTTTTGTATTTTAAACTTGATTCAGCCTCAACAGGTGTTGCACCTTAAAAGTTTGTCCCTCATATTGTGCCATTTATTTCTGAACAAACTCCATACCAAGAGAAAAGAAGCATTTTACTCTTGCATTACATGCAAGCTGGATAGTGTTTTTAACTCGCTTAATTCTCTCTGGGAAAATTGAAAAATATGAGTATGCAAACATATCCAATTTTCTGACACTTTATCTCTCTATGATGTCATCAGTACTTGGCATGTCCTTTCTTGTTTGGAAGAAAAGGAAAGATAACTCAACTCGCTTAATTTTTCCTACTTTAATGTTGACTTCTAACTTGAGCATATATACAACCTTTTAAAAGTTATCATCAATAACTAGTAGGAATTCTGAATAATAAATATTTGGTGGGAGATTAATTGCTTTTTGTGATGGTTTGAACTATATGAATATGAAACCTTGCAAAAATTTCTGTCAAGGATTCATTGAAATTTTTTTAAACAATCATAAAGGTAGGTTTGTGATTGCTGCATAGGGAATGACTGTGTGAGTGTGTGCTTTTTCTGGCAGGCACAGCACGCACTGTGTGCATGGCATGTGAAGTTTGTATTCATGTGCATATACACATGTTCATGCGTGCATAGTGTGAGGTGTGGTGTGCAACAAAAGTCCTAAGAGAGGAGTTTGATTAATGCCACGGTTGAAGTATGCTAGCATTTATGAGATATAGTAAAATGGGTACATGTAATAGCTTTAGTTGACAGTCAAAAGTTTTTAGTTCACAGATTTCAGTTCACAATTTTTAAGCTCAAATTTGACAGATATTTTTGTCGTATTACTTGTTTTCAGTTGATTTTAAGTTGACAAGTTTTCAGTTCATAGGGGTTTTTTTTTTTTGTACTTAGGCTTTTTTTTACAGCTGTATGGTGAGTTACAGGCTTATGCTTTTATTTAATGTTTTTTCAGAGTTGCTTTTAAACCAGAATCATTCCAATATAGAAGTGCCACAGTGCTTATAGAAGTTGCTTGAGAGGATGTGACTAATATTAATGGTTAATCATGAAGTCATTGCTGATTAGAATCAATAAACATGTCCAGTCTGTGGTGAAAACAATATGAATAGGAATACTTGCAAAAGTTTCTGACAAGGATTATTAAAAATCATTTTAAGCCATCATGCAAGCAGATGTATTTGTTGGTGCCATTGATTTAATGAATCTAGCAAATGGGACACATGCATTGTGTATGTTGTTATGCAGAATGCTTTTAGTTACTGTAATCATGTAAACAGTAAGACTCTTTACCATGTCAAGTCAGTATTTTCTAAAAGCAGGGAAGCATCATGCTGTCATAATTGATGAGCAGATAGATTATTGTATTGCTGTTTATCTAGTTTCAATGTCTGAGTAGCACAAATGGAGTGGATCCAATTGAACGGCCATCTTTCCATGTTCATGGCGTGATTGGCTATAAGTTAGTCTGCAGCCTTGAATAGTAATTTTAGTTGACAGGTAAGAGTTTTGGTTGACAGAGTTCAGTTCACAATTTTTAAGTTAACAATTGAGGGATAATTTCACAGTTTTACTTGTTTTCAGTTGATTTTCAGTTGACAAATTTTCTGTTCATGGGTTAATTTTTTTAATTTACTTTGGTTCCTTCTACAGCTGTATGGAAAATTACAAGCTTTTGTTTTTATTTGATGTTTTTTTAGAGTTGCTTTTAAACCAGAATCATTCCCATATAGAAGTGCCACTGATTCTATAGAAGTGGCTCAAAAGGAGGAGAGTGTAATAGTTAGTAGTTAGCCATGAAATCATTGCTTATTTAGACTTAGTAAGCATGTCTAGCCTGTGGTGTAAACAATATGAATAGAAATACTTGTAAATTTTCAAGGATTCCTAAAATTGTTTTTAAACCACCATGCATGCAGATGTGTAATTGCTGCATAGAGAAAGAGAGTGTGTGTGTGTGTGTGTGGTGTGTGTGGTGTGTGTGTGTGTGTGTGTGTGTGTGTGTGTGTGTGTGTGTGTGTGTGTGTGTGTGTGTGTGTGTGTGTGTGTGTGTGTGTGTGTGTGTGCGTGCGCACAGTGGATGAGTAGTTATGCCCTTAAACTAACAATCCCAGGGTTGTGAGTTCAAACCCAGAACTGACAGGAAAATTTTCCTCTCCTTCAACATCTTCTTCCCTCACCAGTCCACGCAGCTGTGATGGGGACCTGGAATTTTCTGGGGTGCAAATTCACTGGCCATGGTTTGTCAATCAGCTAAGGGTCCAGGTGGGACTTTGGGTGCCCATACACATAAGCTGAGAGTCTTGGTCAGTCCTCCTACGAGTTCCTAGCCTGGCTCCTGGAGTTTGCTTGCCCTGGCTCATAGTGCCTACTTAGTGCACAGGCACCATGACAATGTCATGTGCGTGTGACCGTGTTTACGGTAGCTAGATAATTTGCATTTGTGTGTGTGTGTGTGTGTGTGTGTGTGTGTGTGTGTGTGTGTTCTACTTCTCAGAATAAGAATTTAGAGATGTAAAACAATGGTCAGTCATCAAACAGTCTGTGAGAGAAGCAATTAGATACTCCATCTCTATCAGTCTGTCAATGTCTGCAGTTAACAATTTGGTATTAATCTGGCATGAACTCTACACGGCATTCAGAACTGAGTAGGTCATCATTCCTTCATGATATACCTTCATAATTGAGAACTCTAATGTAGAAAAATGATGGTTCATGGCCGAGACCCACTTGATACACTACCAGATCATGGTATTCACACCAGTGCTAATGCCATTAAATCATCGGTGGGCAGCCTGATTTATAGTGAACATTTTAGTGAAGGAGAATGAGAATTTTAATCCATATATTTTTTAATTTTTTCTCCCTCTCTTATTTTTAGGGTACTCTCTGGCTTAGCTGCAAGCTAACTATAATATTATCTGTTTAGTTGTGCATCTTGGTGAAAGTTACGACTATGGCTGCTAGAGGTGGTGAGAGCCCACTGAGAAGTGGACCTGAAGAATTTCACTATGACTATGAGAGGAAGCCACAAAATATTGTAAGTATTAACTAGGAAATGATGAGATTCGTAGGAGTATAACATAATGATTTACTTAAGATATTCTTCTTTACAATGCCTATTTCTTTGTGTGTATGTAAATTAAGAAAAAAAAATTCTTTATGATATCTTGCTGGCCCTGAAACTAATTGTGTGTCATTTGTTGTTAGTCTTACTAGCCAAACCCTTTACCCTCTAAATTGCTAGCAGGGAGGGAAAGGATCTGGTATAACTCTATAGTTGATTTGGTTTGTGTGTGCACCTAATTTTAAATAAATGTATGGTCAATGCTCTTTTACTTGAGAGGGTTTATTTAAAAAAAAAAATTTTACAATAGTTTGTGGAAATATATATAGTTGGAACTGCTTCTTCAATAACACCCTTAGCTGCTTTAGATAGTCCCCCCCCCTCCTCAAACTTCTCCCTTTTCCTAGGGTCAGTAGCTATAGGATATCTATACAAACAACAATGCTGTGAGCTAACCATTTCATTGTATGAGGAATGTTTTTTTTAAATGTACGATAGGTGAAAGGACACCCACGCTAATTATGGTCATATGCATGTCATCCGTCAAAATGATGGAATGAGTACCAAAAAAAAACCTAGTACAGTTGTACCCGACCCTATCTCATGTATTTCTTTTGGTTTAGAGGGTAAAGGATCTTTCTACCAAGGCTACACTGATATGGTCATCAAGTGATGCTGTCAATTCCATTATGAATTGTTGTAATAATTGAGCATTTTGTATTCTGCAAGATCTCATATTATCATAAAGTACAACAGTTAAAGAGAGACATGGGTGTTGGAAGAAAACATGAGTAAAAGTTGATTATTTATCAGAAGGACAATGTTGTAATTATTGATTCCATAACCCATTTTTGGCAAGTCTACTGGAAAACGTTTTTAACAATACTTTAATTATTTCCTCAACTGGTTTTCTGGTTATTTGTTAAAGTTTTCATAAAATCTCACCTATTTTTCCAAATCTCACAACTTTTCAGGAAATTTTATTTTGTTGTTAAATCTCACTATTTGAGTACAAATGATTGGTAAAATAGAGCTTTGAGCTTTACGGTTAACTGCACTTGAGCCAACCACTCTATTATTACTTCTGATACTGCCTCTACACCCAATATATCAATCAGAGTTGGGGATATTGTACCTTCCTTTTGGTGAACTTAGTGGGTTGTGCTAGAGTACGTTGTATATTGTTTTTATATACACATATATATATTATAACAATGGAAAAAGGTATGATCCACTCACTGACATATATAAAGTGTTTTCTGGATGGTGGATGAAACTCATGAGTTTGCTAATGTCCAGTTTTTATATTAAACATCTGTTTATTTATACTTTCCAGTGGGAACCTTCTGTTGTTGTTCTCTCTGTACAAAAGCACCCCTGCTTTACTATGTTGTTTTACAGAATGTGCTTAAATATTGAATGACTGCCAATAGCCAGGCAATACATAAGTCAGTGTGTGAATGATTTTCTATTATAAAATGTAATTTACATGCCACTCCATGACGTTATATCTTCTACTATATATTTTTTAATGTCTGTGTGTCCTTTTTTCTATTACCTATAAGCGCCTCCTAAACCACTGGACATATTTGCTTAAAATTTGGAATGTGAGCACAGATTGGCCCAGGGATGAACATGGGCTATTTGGTGTGGTTTTTATAGCCACACCCATGGAAGTTGTTTTGGCTCTCAAAAGCCAATTAAAATATCAATCAGGCTAAAATTGGATGTGTAGTTTTTAATTTCCTGGATAAACATTATTAACCATACATAGGTGTAGTTTGACATTGACCACACCAACAGCAAGTTCTTTTGCTATTAAAAGCTGATTAAAGGCCAATTATGCTGAAATTTGGCATGTGGTCTTCAAGTAACTGGGTGAGCATTATTGACCACATGTGCTAGGTATAATGGGTGTGGTTTAATCATAGCCACACACAGGAAGTTGCTTGCCTAACAATTACAAGACATATCACACTGAAATTTGGCATGTGGTCTGCAAGTAACTGAGCGAGAGTTAATAACCACATATGGGCATGTAAATAGGTGTGGTTTTGTGTTCACCACACCCACAGGAAGTTTTTCTGATACCAAAAGCTCATTAAAGGACCAACAAGGCCGCAATTTTAGTGGTTTCTATAATGTTCAAAACTTATTTAGAGACTAATCAAGCTTAAATTTGTCATTAGGAATCCAATTAACTGGGTGAGCATTAACTACATAGAAGGTGTAGCAATATTTGTGGTTTGGTATTAGTCACACACACAGGATGCTGTTTTGGCAGCAAAAGTAATTAAAGGACGAACCAGGCCGAAATTTGAGTAGCTTCTATATTGTTTCATGTTGACATTGGCTGGGCATAGCTGGGTATATGCTGCTACTATATATATATTATATATATATAATATTTTATCCTAAGAGTAGAAAAATGCTTCCAATTTGACTAGGCCAGAAATTTATCTGTGATGTTAGTATTACACACATGCATGCATGCACACACTCACACACACAAACATACACACACACACACACTCAGTATACATATATGAGCAGATGTACTAGTTGGTGCCATTGATTTTATCTATCTAGCAAATGGAACACATGCATTGTGCCTGTTGCTATGCGGTGTGCTTTTAATTACTGCAGTCATTACAGAGTAAGACCCTTTACCATGTCAAGTCAGTATTTTTTTTAAGGAGCGCAGCATCACGCTGTCCTAATTGATATGCAGATATTGTAATGCTGCTACTCCAGTTCCAATGTCTGAGCAACACAAGTGTTGTTTGGTATTGCTGGAATTGATCCAATTGCATGACCTTCTTACAGTGTGCATGGCGTGATTGGCTGCAAGGTTGTGTGCAGTCCTGAATAGTAATTTTAGAGGAGAGTAGAGTTTTTGGTTGACTGAGTTCAATTCACAGTTTTCAGTTCACAGTTGACATTTTTTATAGTCTATTTACTTGTTTTCAGTTGAATACTTAACAGGTGTTTACTTGATAATTTATATATATATATATATAAATTTTCAGTTGAAAGTTTTTAATTCATAGGTTTATTTGTTTAAATAGGCTACTTTTTACAGCTGTATGCTGAATTATAAGCTTTTTTTTTTATTTTTAAGTTTCTTTAGAGTTGTTTTAAACCAGAATAATTCAAATATAGAAGTGCCACTGAACTTATAGAAGTCACTTGAGAGGATATGAGTGTAATAATTGGTGGTTAGCCATGAAGTTAGTTGCTGATTGGAATCAGTAAACACGTCCAGTTTGTGGTGTAAACAATATGAATAGGAATCTTTGCAAAATTTCTGTCAAAAATTCCAAAAAATCTTTTAAACCATGGTTCAATGCACATATATCCTATAACATTTTTATACCCATTGGCTTTTACCATGCCGACTTTGTTGGCGTAGCTCAATTGGTTTCATAGTAGATAGTGCTCTAACAGTCTTACTACCATTTTGCACATTAGTATTAAATGATTAAATATACTTAATTAAAAGTGAGGATTTAGGGATTCTTGAGGAAAAAAACAAAAACAATTGTTGTTCATTAGATACCCAATGAGTCATGAAACTAGTCATGAGCATATGATATTAAGTGTCCTTTCCTGCCTTTCTAAATTAATGCCACTTTACTATATTTAATTTATTGTAAGATATTAAATACAATCATCTATAAAGAATAGATTAAATATATACTTTTGCTATATAGAAAAGACCCCCCCCCTACTAAAAAAAGTTAAAAAAGGGGCTTAAATAGCTGGAAACAATATTATTTTTGTGGAAGTGATTTATGGAGTAGAATTATGCCTTAATAATTCAGTATTCAGGCCTGATTTCAATACTATTTTGTTATTAATGATTTTTTTTTATGGTATTCTTTAATTAAAAATATCCTAAAATTTATGTTTTTCCTTTATTTATAAATATATATTTTTTTTATGCTTACCTCCCATACCATTTTTCATAGCTTCCAACTTTTCAGAAATATTACTCAGAATATGAATTCACAGCTCCCAAATGTTGTTAGTCAGCAGGCTGTGATAGAATCAATCAGTTACTCAATCTCTATCAGTCTGTCTATGTCTGCAATCAAAAATTTGATAGTAATATGGCGTGAACTCTACATGGCATTTAGAAGTGATTATGTCATAGTTCAATCATGATATACCTTAATAATGAAAAAAAAACTGATGGTTCATGGCCGAAACCAACTTGATACACTATCAGATCATGGTATTTACACACATACTATTGCCACCAATTCATTGGTGGATAGCCTGATCTATAAGGAACTTCTTAGTGAAGGAAAATGAGAATTTTAATCCATTCATTTTTGTTTAGTATTCTTCCCTCCCTTATCTTTTGGGAGCTCTCTTGCTTAGCTGCAAAAAAAATTAATATTGCCTGTTTAGTTGTGCACTTGGTGAAAGTTACAGCTATACCCACTAGAGGGAATGAGAGTACATTGAGAAGTGGACCTGAAGAATTTATCTATGACTATGAGAGGGAGTCACTGAATAGCGTCAGCACTAACCAGGAAATGATGAAATCTTTAGGAGTAAATTATAACATCTACTTGAGACACTCTTCTTTACAATGCCTATTTCTTTGTGTGTATGTAAATTATGAAAGTAATTTTTCTTTATATCTGGTCGGCCCAGAAACTAAGTGTTATCTTTGTCAACTGATATTGATCTCGCTAGCTAGACCCTTACCTTCTAAATTGCGAACAGGGAGGGAAAGGATCTGGACTAACTCTATGGTAGATTTGGTTTGTGTGTGTGCAAATGCATGGTCTATGCTCTTTTATATATGAGGGTTTTTTTTTTATTTTTAAGTTTGTCTAAATATATAAAATGGACATTAATCCTTCAACAACACCCCTAGCTTCTATACAATGCCACGCACCCCAATCTACTTTCTTTTCCTAGGGTTAGTAGCTATAGGATCTTTACACAAATGACAATGCTGTGAGCAAGCCTTTTCATTGTATTAGGAATGATTTATTTCATATATGAATAGTGCAAGGACATCCACACAAATTATGGTCATGTGCATGTCATCCTAATTATGATGAAATTAGTACCAAAAAAAAACCTAGTCAATTGTACCAGACCCTTTCTCATAAAGTAATTTTAATTAAGAAGGTAAAGGGTCTTGCTACCAATGCTACAATGATATGGTCATCCAGTGATGCTGCCAGTTCCATTCAGAATTGTTAAAATAATCGAGCATTTTATATATTCCAAGATTTCACATAATCATGAAATAGATGAGCAATTTGAGTATTTTTGTCAAACAAATCGCGTATGGGGACTAAGCTGAGCTTTTTCACAAGTGTAGGATGCCAAAGTCCACCAGCAGGAGCTTGAACTAAAAACAACAAGAAAACAACAACCAAAAAATATTCACTTTGGCCGAAGTTTGGTAGAGCTCCTTCCAAAACTGTGAGAGTTAGCACTACAATAAGCCTTCAAGTCTTCTATTGGGATTTCACACACTCATTCAGATGTAGATAGTTGCATGTCCTGAGATGGAACTAAGAGCTCCTGAAGTTTTGGGGGGGGGGGGGGGGAATTGGGTGTGTGGTAATTAAATTGTATTAATGAAAAACATATTGTTTGGGAGAACATTTATTTATTTAGGAGTATATGTCTTTTTTCAGGATGACATATCTTGTGAGAGCATATGTCTTAATGGAGTCATGCTTTTGTTTGTTTGTTCCACTTTAAAAACTCATTTTCCCTTTATCTTCTATTATATTTTGTGTGTGTGTTCTTTCATGTGTGTATAATTATATATTTACCTAATCATCTTATACTAATAGAGCAAGTGATGTTTATATATTTATATATTTATATGAAAATATGTTTACAATAAACCAATGAATGGCTGTGAAGGATTTGGTTGAAAATTGGCATATATGATATTCAGGTAATTGAAAGTAATCTTGGCTATATCCCATTTGTCAGTACCCATTGTTCAAGTGGAGTTACTAAAAGAAGAAAAAGTATGGCTTTTTCACATATACCATTCTATTTCCATCAAAGGGAATGCATGGGCATTCACATGCTACCATTTCAAGGAGACCTGAACGCATTTTTACATTGCCTGCCGAGTTGACAAGTTAAAAACCTATCAAAAATTTCACAAGGAAATGTCAACTCAGAAATAGTGTTCCATGAAATACTATTACTGCAAGATACTGCTGCTTTAGGAGAGCAGCAAAAGGTACAGAATTCTGTGCTCCCACTGATCAATTCCACCTCCACCCCCCCCCCCCCCCACAACCTCCACTTACCACTACCAAAAAAATTACTATCAAGGAATTCACAGGAGGAACCAAGTAGGAAGAAACATCCAAAAAAAAGTCTGCCAAGAGAGCTTATTGCTAAAAGAGCCACATACATAATATTAATATCAAAATTATTTCAGAAATATTTTTAAACCAATTTTAGTGGTGTATGGTAACAACTGAACATCCCAACACCATTGTCTGGCACATTCAAACAACAAATTTTTAAACCGAGGTTTTGGAAATATATTTTTGTCAAGCATGCTAGAAGAAGATCGACTTTACAACAACAACAAAAGAAAACCAAGCTGGCCAAAAAATAAACTACATACCTAAGAATAACATTTCAAACACTAAATCTTGGGGAAGAATGTCTCGGAGAAAAAAGAAACTGGAAAAAGCACCAGCTGCCAAAACTCACAAATTCTATCAATTGTGGAGGGAGGGGAGGGCTTCAAGGCTTTAAGCCCCCCCTCAATATCTTAGGAATATCAATTATTCAATGTTCTCATCCTGTAAAACTTCATAAAATCTATATTCTCTTCCTTTATATTATTCATCCACTATCATTCCGTAAACATGATAATGATTTTTATCTTAAATCGTATTTAGGAGTTGAAAATTTTCATATTTAGCTTGTCTATTGAGCCCTCTGAAGTAACCTTTTCCAAAAATCATTCGACAATGAGCAAACCTTGTTGAACAATGTTAAATGAATAAGTCAAATACCTGGACACTGACAATGGGCTAAATTAGTGTCCAAAAAAAGTAGAGTTCACTGTAGATGGATTCTGGTCTCTCTACATGATATTCGAGTTTAATGATTATTATAATTTCTTCACATAGACTACGTAAAATGCATAGTTGTACACTTTATCACTAAGAAAATTTGCCCCCTCTGATCTTTAAGTTGTAAATACCATACTGTATAGATATAAACTGAAACTTCTCCTGCAATGTATATAATAGGTGGTAGAAGAACACTTGAATAAACTGATAGTAGATAAATGAATAATGAATGAAAAGGGTCCTCCAGAAAGATATGTCCTCCAGAAAGTAGTATCTTACAGTGAGACATTTAATTCTGTATATCATGTTCTCCAGCAAACATGTACTCACCACATAAGACATGTTTTTCAGGAAAACACATCTTCCAGTAATACATGTTCTCCTGTAAGATATGTCCTCAAGTAAGGCATATTCTCTTTGTAATATTTATAGTCATCCAGAAAATTATCATCCAGTAAGGTGTCTATATGTAAGACATACCCTCCCATAAGAGATATCCTCCTGTAAGGCATGTCCTCCAGTTAGACATATCCTCCTATAACACATGTCCTCCAGCAAGACATATCCTATCATTCGAATAGTTCTTCAGTAGGATGTGTCCTCCCATGAGAATGTCATCCCGGAACACATGATTTTAACAAGACATATCCTTCTATAAGACAAATTTGTGACCACAGCCCACCGAAGGTGGCCTAAGAAAGAAATGCTGCAAATAACAACAATTCCATGAAATAACAATGAAATTCTTCTGTATTGCATAAAGTTACTGAACTACTTTATTTGTATATTTCCTTGAACTATCATGCTGGGGGCTAACACTTGAGATTTGTGGTACCTTTACTGACATTACTTAGTTAAACTATTATTACAGTGTATATATTAATGTCTCAATATATATAATCTGATGTGTGTGTGTCTGTGCACATGTGGTATATGAAAAGTGTTTGGAGGTGGTGAAAGAGGATGGAAGTAGTAGTGGTACGATGATGCATAGAAAATCTCCCCAGAGCGACAGAATGCTCAAAGAACAGGAAGCATAAGTGTATTATATTAAAAAAAGACATTGATAGATGTATGTTCTAATTCGAAATAATCTGTGTGTCCTCAATTAATACTTGAACGGTTGAAATTAGCCTCACATGTCCATATATATTCAGAATCAGTGTCACCAAGGGAATGTTTTAATTTTATCTATAATTCCATATCCTCTCTAATGTTCAAAAAGTGAAAATGGTACTTTTTTCATCAAAATTTTTTTTGAGGGATGGGCTAAACTTTGTATGCATACACCACTTGAATGTGGGAGTGAAATGGGGTGGATTCCACCTCATCACACCCTCCTTTTTGGTGTTAAGTCTAAGAACGCCTAAAATGGTACTTTTAAACAACGCTAGGACCTAAGTAGTTATACATATAACCCCATATATATTAAAACTAAGTGTTGTCAGAGGGACATTTCAAGAATATCTATAAGGCCACACCCCTTCCTGTGTTTGTGTGAGGCCAAAAATAGCTAAAAATTGTAGTTTGGCCAAAGGAACCCTGGGAGGTACAGCCCTAAAATTATGTATGGATACACAATTTGACTCAGGGAGTAACATAGGCATGGTATCACAAGATCACACCTCTTCCTTCCTGCGTTTCATGCTATAAAGTGATCACACTTACGTATATATGATTGTGACAGTGTGTACCCTAGTGCTTGACCTAGCCATAGCCATAGCTATAGCCCATGGAACAGATTATTGAGTGTTCATGACTTGTGTCAATATTTTTTGTGTAGGTCTTATCTTATTTCCATACTTCTGGGGAAATCCTAAATCCTCTTTATCTTCATTTATTTATAAATATTTTGTCATTCCTAGTTTATGTGTCTTCTTGGTTAAAGCAAGCCTCTTCTGGTTATTCTGAGTATTCTGAGTGTTTTTTTTTTAGATATTGTGGAACAAAAAATATACATTCTATTATTTACCTATGATAATAGCTTCTTCTTTAAATGACATAAAATGGAATTTGGAGTCAATGATTAAGCAATGTAGAATTGAGCAAGTATAATAATCGAACATGTTTTAATGAAGATTTCGAGAATATGAAATATCTGCTGTCAGGTAATGCTTTGTCAAAAGCACTCAGTTAACTAACCAAATTCATCAATATCAGCAATCTGAACTTTGATAGCAAGATATAGAATGCGCATGACTTCCATAAGAGAGAATGTCATATATAGGTTCATCATGATATACTTTCACTTCAGGAATTGAACTGAATGTATGAAATCTTGTCTGGTAGAATTAACTTCACTATAACATGGCAATAAAAAAAAAATCCACGTGTTATCATCTGGAAGAAATTAATTCAAGATATGCACTTCAAGCTTCAGTTTGTGAAAGGGTTAAGCAAGCAAGATTAGGTTAAGCGGATAGTCTAGCAAACAGTTTTCACGTGCATACTTAGCAATTCAAATGAAATAGAAATGGTGTCCATGATAGTTGATGTCATTTATCCATCCAAAAATACCTTCATATTTGTGTAAGCTGATGAAGAGAACTGATGGATCCTAGATGAATAAAGGTTGAAACACTTGTATTAAAATATTAGCACAAGCATTAATGTTTCTGAATTGTCTGTGGAAAATTGGGATAAATTTATTTGTTGGTTTTAATTCTATACCTTTTTGGGAGAAGCACTCTAATAATGAAAAAAAATTTACTCGGACCTTTCTTAAAGGCTCCTCAAATACATATGAAAATAGTGGATATTTATTATCTGTACTAGCATGCAATTGTGGCCTTTGGCCGCATTACATGCTAGGCCCACCTTCGGTGGGCTCTGGTCACAAAATTATCTAAGGATGGATGTGTTTGTGGTAGTACATGTTTTTCTGGATAACATGTCTTTTGAAAGTATATGTTGTAAAGGAGGTCATGTATTGTAGGAATAAATATTTTTTGCAAGGTTATGTGTTGGTGTGTGATGTTGTTTATCTGTCTCACTTAGGTGCCTCAAAGATTGACTGGTACGTATGTTTTGTGTTCATGTGTGATGTTGTTCTTCAGTTTCATTTTGATGCCTAACATTTGTCTGGTGGATATGTCCTGTACATGTGCTTGGTGTTGTTCAGTTTGCCTGTTATTGTTTGAAGTCTTAGGGCATGATTTTGTGTTGTTTCTCTTAATCTCTCCTTTTTTTTTGACTTGCACCTGGATGTTTTCACTTTTGATTCGGAATGAATTGGTGAAGGTTCAATTGTATTGGTAGACTTTTAGATTTTAGGGAGAAGTGTTGATGGTCCAAATTAATGGAAATTAATTATGTGGCGCAGTGGTAGTGGAGAGTTGGATTTTATTTTGGTCTACAGGAATAGTGGTGAGGAGACATTGAGGGGTTGGATGGGAAAAGGTTTGGGTGTGCACAGATTTCTGTACCTTTAGCTGCTCTCCAAAAGAAGTTCCTTGTCTATAAGATTTCTCTACCTTCAGCAGCAGTCCAGTAGCAGTAGTCCCTTGCAGCAGTAGGATTTCATGGAACACTCCTTCAGAATTCATCAATTTTTTCTTTGGAATTGCTGATAGGTTTTTTTTCTTGTTAACTTGGCAGGCCATGTTCAAATAATTAATGCCTCTTTGATGTGGTATGTTTGAAAGGCTGTGCATTCCCTTTAAAGTAAATAAAAAGTCGATTACTTCAGAGTTCATAACATTTTTTTCTTTAAATTGCTGACAGGTTTTTTTCTTGTCGACTTGGCAGGCCATGTTGAAATGCATTAAGGTCTCCTTGATGTGGTACCATGTGATAGGCTGTGCATTTCCTTTGATGTAAATAAAATAGCAAAGAGCCCTTTTTGGCTTCTTTCAGTCACTACACTTGAACAATGGGGTTTGGACAAATCAGACATAGCAAAATTACTTTCACTTATCAGAATTTCACATCTGCTAATTTTCAACTGGGGTCCTTACAGCCTTTTGGCAACTTACCATATACATATAAATAAATATATAAACACCACTAGCTATATTAGTATAAGATGCTTGGTAAAGTATGAATTTGTTTTGTATTGTGCCAGTGGTAATGGTAGGGTCAACCCTAAATAGAGAATGCTAGCAAACAGCAATAGAGTGTGCAAATGCACATTCTTATATAGTTTTAAAAATACAAATAGAAAAATAAACCTGGAATAAAGGACCTTGGCATTGTGATCAGATCACCAAATAAGTGTATGCTTATGCTTGACTCACTATTTATTCTTGTTGTCATTAGATCTGTTTTTTTTTTTTTTAATTCATATTTCAGCTTTACATTCAAGGTTTGGGTAAGGACATGATGTACCAAGCTTAACACAAAGGATATTGTATGTGGAAGATTAATACACTGGCTGTGCTAGACACCTTCAGGAATTTTGTCTACCCTGATGCCCTTGCCCTAGCACAGGTTTCCGGTATCTAGCTTCAATCTCAGAGCAACTGTCAAATCCAAACCATATTTTGAAAGTGGGTTCAAATATGTGAAGTTAGAAATAAGGTATCAAACCCCTTTAATGTTGTAAATTACAATCAATCTCTTCAAAATGGAAAAAGGATTCCATGAGTTATAGCAATGAGCCTTAAGGATAACTTCTAGTTTAGTAATATATGATAGAAGGCTGGTGTGTTCTACTTTAACAATATGACAGACAAATAGTATTAGATAGTGTAACATACTTCTTTCTTAATATTGATATTTTGTTACTATGGCTTTCATAAATATAAACTGAGTAATTTATATACTCTATTTTTAGATGTGTATTTAACTGAGTTACTGCTATGATTTATATAAAGATTTATAAACTTATTAATGTACAAACATTTACTGCTTTTTGGTAGATGTCAAGTTCTTTAGTTACATATGTCATAAACTTTTCTTTATTATCTACGCAATTAATCTAAATTTTTATAGATTACACATGAAACTCTGGGTGAAAGCTGTTCCAATCTCATTCAGGCATTTCATTACTGTTATATTTATTCCCCTTCTCTTTCTTTCTTTTGAATGTAGAATTTTTTTTTGTAATAACTTTAAACAGACCAACTTTTTGAAATTCATTGTAGTGTCAATATTTTAAAAGCCCATGTTTCATTCTAGACTATGCAATATTATATTCTATATCAACTACAGCTAAAATAGTGCACCTAAAGTTTCATACAAGAATAATTTCTTATGCTCTTCAGCATAAGAATAATGTGGGCATCATATTCCTTTATATGTTGTTCAGGTGGACCACTGATGAGCCCAGCTTCACCAGTATAAGAGACTAGAGATCTATATCAAATAATAAATGTGAGGTAGACCCTCTATCTGATGATGATGAATACTTGTGTAAGTTTAAGTACTTCTAGCAGGGCATTACTCTCATGCCATGCATTTTCTATAAACATCCTTTTCTAGTCTGTGACGACTGCCACATCCTGTATCATGGTGAATGTCCAGTGCATGGACCACTCTCAGAGCTGGATCCCGTAGCTGGCTATGACCAGGCTTCCTTGACACATATACAGGTGCCAGTACCTGCACAGCTCACTGTCAGGACTTCACCGATCCCAGGGGCAGGACAAGGTGTGTTTGCCACCACCTTCATCAGTAAGAGTGTGCGAATGGGATCATATAGAGATGTGATAGTTGACAAAGATAACATGGAAAGTCTTCACAGCATCGCCAATGCAGGGGAGGTGAGGAATGGTGCGTTTCTATGAACAAAGAGTGAGAAATTACGTTATATTTGAGAGATGAAGAGTGGTAAGACAGATAATTTCCTGAATCTGACTGAACTCCTACTTCATATTAAGTTATTTCATTGAACTCGACCACAACCTAAATTATTCTTCCTTCACTTGATATATTTACTGGAATTTTGGAAACACTTGCCCTATGTGTGCTCTTTTGGTAGGCTCCTGGCTTCCTGTGTTTCCGAACTTGTTTAGTTTGTTTAATGTTTTATAGAGGGGGTATGCTTTTGTTGGTGCATTTGTGAAGTAAATATTATGAATGCACTTCTAGTAATTAGTGTCCTATTTTATTCACTTGGTTTATGATTTCTTAGTTGTTATACATATGGCAAAGGGGGTAGGTGAGGCATTGCCCAATTTTTTAAAGAAATATTACAATGCATCTCTAGTACTTAGTTTCCTATTCAACTTCTTCTGTGATCAGATCAGTGTTCTTAGTGAAAAAAAATATATTCCTGTAGAAATGTCCCTTTAGAATTTGGTTAGGATTGGAATAAAAATTCCAACTTGGTGATCATTCAAGAATAGCAAAGTCCATTTAATAGAATTATGCCCTGGTCCTTGCACCATTATTCCCTAATCATGCCATTGGTTCAGGCATCTAGGAGCTGGTGCTTCATGCATTGGCAAACACACGGACACACAAGCAGACAGACAGACACACACTACATTAATTATGCTAGGCAACAAATGTCAACTTGGTCAACACAAATCAACTGGTAAGGTACATACTCTTAAATGTGCAAGAGAGCTAGCAAGCTTATATTGATACAATGTGGTGAACATGTTCTCCCTCTATCTCAACAGGTCAACCATGAGGGAGTTGATCCGTATTTTATTGACAGACAAGACACCACTAATAATGACTGGATGAGGTTGGTTAACACTGCCAGACAGAAAGAAGAACAGAATGTTATTGTGTATCGGTACCATGGCAACATCTACTACCGCACCTTCAAGATGATTTATCCTGCAACAGAACTTCTGGGGGATATGGAATACAATATGCGAAAGAACTAGGCAAAAATACAAACACTGAAGGTGAATAATTTTTTGAGGTTCATGTTGCATTAGATATAACAAATCATTGTTTCTTTTATTCACAGCATCAGCTGCTAGTTTCTGTTGCCTTGGCTGTGGAGAGTCCTTTATAGCACATACTTCATTTCATATCCATTTGAGAAGCAGCTCAATGTGTGCTGAGGCAAACCCACATCCATTCACTTGCCATGAGTGCAACCAACAGTTCACTAAATTAGAGTATTTACAGCAATATATATGGACACATGAAAATGGTACTCAAGACAAACATTGTTCACATTGTGGAAAAAGTTTCATGAGTAAAACTCTCCTTCGGAGGCATCTCAGGACACATACAGGACACAAGTTCTACAAGTGTGACCATTGTGGAAAGAGTTTCACTCAGAATAATGGGCTACAGGCGCACCTCAGGATACATACAGGGGACAAGCCATACAGGTGTGAGCACTGTGGGAGGAGTTTTACTCATACTAGTACTCTGCAGGAGTACCTCGGACTCATACAGGAGATAAGCCATACAAATGTGAGAACTGTGAGCAGTGTTTCAGTCAGAATAGTAATCTACATGTGCACCTCCGGACGAATACAGGAGATAAGTCATACAAGTGTGACCAATGTGGGGAGAGTTTCAGTCATAGTAGTTATCTATGAGTGCACCTCAGGACTCATACAGGAGATAAACTGTACAAGTGTAAGCAGTGTGAGATTTTTTTTCAGTCAGAATAGTAATCTACATGTGCACCTCCGGACACATATGAGAGAAAAGCCACACAAGTGTGAGCACTGTGAGAAGAGTTTCAGTCTGAATCGTACTCTAAAGATACACCTCAGGAAACATAGAGGAGATAAATCGTGGTAGAAAAATATTTTAATTTGGACATGTCTGACATGATGACATGATGACATGATTCATGAGTGTACATGTCTTATGGAAACCTATCTTATAGAAGAGGACATGTCTTATTGAAGAAAAGAGTTGTAATGTTGACATCTTACAGGACATCTTATGGGATGAAATGTCCTAAGTATGGACTTGTTTTACTGGAAAACATATATTAATGGTGGACAATGATTAGGGTGGTAATTTGATATTAAAGGACACATCTAAAGATAGAATGTCTCTTAAGGGAAGAAGTCTTACCGGACTAAATGTATTTGGGGAGGAATGTATTACAGGTGTAAATATTTAACTTGTGCACATATCCTATGGGAAGGCATATCCTATGGTAGGACATGCCTTACAATAGTTCATTTTTTATATAAGGACATGTCTTAGAGATGGACATGTTTTGCAGGAAGACATGTTTTATGAGAGGACATGTCTTTACAATTACTTTTCTTTCAGGAACACATATCCTATATTATATAGAAAAACTATGTGGGAGGACATGTCTTAGGGGAGGTTTTTATAGGAAGATATGTTTTCAGGAATTTATGGACTTCCCCCCCCCCCCCCCCCCCATCTTCCCATGACTTTGTATGTCTGCAATTCTTTACACACAAATAAAATTGAGGAGTAAATATAGGGCATTGTTGTACTACCTCAAAACTAGTGAACAATTTCACTCTCCCCCCTCCCTTTCCTTCATTCCAGTGAGAGTTGTAACAGATTTAGTGTTGCAAAACAACATGAATAATTATTCATATTTTTTATTATTTTTGTTGCTATTATTATTGTTTAGGTTAGCTATTGCATTTGTCCTACCTATAAGTGCATCTAACAAGAACTTAGCCACATCAGGGACTCCCTCCTGG
>OZ017788.1:11406193-11468201 GCA_963969325.1 Lycopodina hypogea
GTAAGCTATGTAGCTATGTTCAGTAATTTTGGTGGTACTTGTGTCACTGATAATCATTGGTTGGGACCTTTTGCTGGTTATGGAGGTTTAAATATTCATGATCTAGATGGCAATGGTGACCCTTACCAGTAATCTAAAGAAAGTTAAGATGTCTTTTTTTAAATTTTTTATGCATAATATGCCCACTACTGAAGTAATTGGTGTGGTAAATCTTTGGATAAAGTATTAAATCTTAGATTTTTTTAATATTTTGTTTTTCTGAAACTTTCCCTTTCCCCAAGGAGTATATTGTACAGCTGTTGCTTTCATAACTCTGTCATGAATGCTTGCCTTGAAAGACCAATGCTAAAGAATACCACATACACATCACCCCACATACAAAATGAAATAATTAATTCAGGTAAGAACATAATTACAATTATTTAGTTGATAAAATAAGAATTACAAATCTTTTTTTTTATAATGGTGGATGAAGTAACTTTTTTTTAAATAAAGAAGTAATTCCTTTATGTGTGCAATTTGTACACCATGACATTAGAGAGGATGTTTTACAATATGCCAAATTAACTAAAGTTACTGGCTAGGTAATAGCTACTTCTATCCTCGATGGCCGGTACCAATTAGGTCTGTTTGAGGACGGGGATATGATGAAGCATCCAATATGTGAATGGATTGGATTGCTAATTGACTGACCATCCTCTACTTGTAAGATATAAAAAGCTATCTTCATCACAAATTTATTTCTGGCCAGGCAACACCTGGTATATTCATTGTGTTTACTGGGGTAAAGATCCTTTTAATTAACTGTGAGACATATTATATTGAAACTAAAGAAACCAAAAAAAAAAAATAAATAATAATAATAACTCTACATATAGTAGCAAAAAACCAGCCCTATGGGCAGTTATTCCACCCACATAGTCATGAAATGTCTGCTTTAAAACATTCTATAGGCTTTTTGAACCAATTACATTTACAAGCAAAGTCAGTCCATGACTAGCAACTGACCCCATAACGGACACTCTTCAGAACAGCCACAGAGAGCCATGGGTACTGGAAGAGAAAGGCATGAGTAAAGATTGATTATATATCAGAGGCAATGTTGTAACAATTGATTCAATAGCCTATGTTTGCAAGTCTTCTGGAAAACTTTTTAACCATTTTTTAATTATTTTCTCAACTAGTTTTTTTTGTTATTTTTTAAAGTTTTTATAAAATCTGACCTTCTTTTTCCCCCCCCCCCCCCTCAATCTCTTAACTTCTCAGCGAATTTGTTTTGTGGTAAAATCTCACAATTTGTGAGTAATGATGGTTGGTAATACGGAGCTTTAGGGCTAGATACTTCCGGTACTGCTTCTGCACGCAATAGATTAGTGGGTGGTACTTCCTCCTGGTGAACTTCGCTGGTGGTGGGTTGTATTAAGGGGTCTGGGACCTACACTAGTGCTGGAGCGAGCTGACGAGGAATTCACGTAGTGTAGGTGAGCGTTTGGTAGCTATAACTGTTGAGGGAATATTAGTATATAGTTTATATATATATATGGAAAAGGTAGGTTCACTCGCAGACATACATAATGTTCTCTGGATAGTGGCTAAAACTCAGAGTTTGTTCATGCCCAGTTTTTAATTTGAGCTTCCATTTATTAATACTTTTATCTGTACAAATCAACCCTGCTTTGCTATGTTGTGTATAGAGTAGGCTTCCATATGGCATGACTGTCAATAGCAAGGCAGTATTTAGTTCAGTGCAGACAATGATTACCTATTATAAATGGAATTTGCATTCCAGTCCATAATGCTCAGCATGTTTTCAAATAAAAGAGGTACTTTTGGATGAAGCAGGTAAATGAAATTTAGCATGAGGATAGTTGCCCAGTGAGTAACTTGAGTAATTTTAGAGGAATGTGGGAGTTCAGGACCCAACATAATTGGAAACTAAATATATGAGGCAGCCTTGACACAAGAACTAGTAAAAATTGCACCAAAGGCTAATTATTTCATTTGAAATTTACTTAAGCAGAATTCTAATTATAAATTTGCATAACTTTGCTACTGCGTGAAGTTGTCTGCATGTCCTGTTTTAGATTTCTAGGTCCAAGGGTATGGCAGTACATAGCTACACAGGTAGATACATGCATACAACCATTTGTGAGTTTATCTCAATGCAGTGAGTGTATTGAAATGGAACTCATAAAAGCTCATTGGTGATTATTAAAAGTAGGTAATGCATTAATTTTGATTTATATGAAATAGTCAGCGAAAGAAATGACCAATTATTAAGCCCTTTCTCCAGCAACACCCTGTTTCAAACATTTTCTTTCTTCCACACTATCATAGCACTGAACCTGAACTGAATATCTTCTATGCATCGTAAAGCTTACTGTCTAACTACAGAAGAACTAAAACAGCCAGCTCTCCAGATTCAATATAGCAAAGATATTAAATTTTTACAAGGCAAACATTATTTTATTTTTTTTACCATTGAGGCAAGTGCCTCACTGCCTCTATACTGGTTATGCCACTGATAGATAGGTGTATGTGTGTGTGTGTGTGTGTGTGTGTGTGTGTGTGTGTGTGTGTGTGTGTGTGTGTGTGTGTGTGTGTGTATGTGTGTGTGTGTGTGTGTGTGTGTGTGTGTGTGTGTGTGTGTGTGTGTGTGTGTGTGTGTGTGTGTGTGTGTGTGTGTGTGTGTGTGTGTGTGTGTGTGTGTGTGTGTGTGTGTGTGTGTGTGTGTGTGTGTGTGTGTGTGTGGGTGGGTGTGAGTGTGTGTGTATACATATATATAAATACATATATAGTTTTAACAATCAGTTCAGGAAACTAGCTGGTTTAACTTATTAGTGGCTGTCGTTTTGGAATGTCATGTTATATTTTAGAGTAGAAAAATACACCCATTTTAACTTGGCCAGAAATTTATATGTGATAATAATAATATATGCATACATGCATGAGCGCACGCATGCATGCACACATGCGCACACACACTCGCACGCGCAAACACACACACACACACACAGTATACATATATAAGCAGATATACTTGTTGGTGCCATGGATTTAATGAATCTGGCAAATGAAACACATACATTATGCATGTTGCTAGTGTAGTATCTAATGCAGTATATTTGTGTGTTTGTACATCCGGGGCTCGTGGAATGCCGGTTACACATATCATGTACAACACTGAATCAGGGAAATACAAAATATATTGAACATGATTAAATTCCCTCACACAGTGATTAGTCAAGCCCACACTAATACACAAACACAGTTTACAGACAAAATAACGTGGACATCGATCCTGAGGGTATTTTCACTTGTGTACCTGGACACTCCAGGTCAATCATTGTCACATGACCTGAACAAGCAACCTACTCCTCCCCCTTTTGCTTAATCACTTAATTTCTTTTTTCATCAAGTATGAAGTTGTGTCACATGTACATATATACATAGGAAGTAAATAAACAGATGGATAAACCATTATTCACATATTGAATGTCAATATTTGCACACAGATTATCATTCCAGAAGTCCTAAAGTATTTGAAATGGTTGAGATCACATTTCAAAATATTTACTCAAAGAATTAAAAGAGGTCATGCCTTTATGGTGTCACCAAAATGTATCCTGGCTTACTAGATACTTCAACATTCAATGTTGACTTCACCCTGGCTCCTGCTTGTCCTACACTGCATGGCAATATGCACACACACACACACACACACACACACACACACACACGCACGCACGCATGCACGCACACACGCATGCATGCACACACACACACACAGTATACATATATAAGCAGGTGTACTTGTTGGTGCCATGGATTTAATGCTGGCTTTGTGACTTACATCTCGGATCAAGAGGACCAGATGGCTAAACAGATGAAGGATCTGGAGTCCTTGCTCCAACAGGTAAGTTATGGCTGTTTGGGACATGTTGGTAATACCTCTATGGGGACACACACTGGACCAACATCGCACTGGGTTGAGGCAGGTTGAAGTAGATTCACAATAATTCTATGGGGACATGCATTGGACCAACATCACACAGGATTGAGGCAGGTTGAAATCGGTTGGCAATAGCTCTATGGGGACACACACTGGACCAACATCACACTGAGTTGAGGCAGGTTGAAATAGGTTGACAATAGCTTTATGGGGACACACACTGGACCAACACCACAATGGGTTAGTAGTATTTAAAGTAGGCTGACAATATCTGTGGACACACACTGGGTCAACATCACACTGGGTGGAGGCACTTTAACCATGTTATGCATTATAAACTTCATTCATTACAAAACATACTTGCAGGTGCAAGGGTCACTTGTGAAGAACATGTCTACACTTCTGTCTGAGTTCTCTGACCGTGGATCCAAGATGGAGACATTGAAATAAGAGTCCAGGAGGACACTAGTGGCCTTCTTAAAACTATAATTATTTTCTCTGTATTGTGAAGATCAACTACATAATTTTTAACCATTTAAGTATACTATATATATGTAAAATATTCTTTATGGTAAAGTCAGTGAGTGTGTGTGTGTGTTGGGGGGGGGGGGGGGGGGGGCACCTATTAATGTATTATCACATTCTTAATATCGAGTGTGTAGGTTTTTGTTGTTGTAGTGTCACGATTGTCTTTGGGGAGGACATGTTTTGTAGATGATTTCTGGTCTTTTTTTGGTACCTCATGGTTAGAGAACAATAGGGTGTATTATGGAGTATCATTGCGTATGATATGGAGTATAGTTGTGGTGTGTTCTTGTATGAGGTGTTAAGAAAATGCTACCACATGTAGTGTGCATATGTTGTGTTTGCCCCCCCCCCCTTTTTCCTGGGCAGCTTTACAGGTAGAAATTTTAAATGGATTTTGATGTGTAATGCATCGAACAACTTAGACTTTCATTGGGACACTCTTTCAAAGGAATTTTCCAAGGAATTTTCCAAAAGTTGTACCCCTGGTGAGGGAAAAATGGAGTATAAATTCTTCATTAAAAAAAAAATACAAAAGTCATGGATACATAGACTGGTAGGCAGACAGACAGACAGACAGACAGACAGACAGACAGACAGACAGACAGACAGACAGACAGACAGACAGACAGACAGACAGACAGACAGACAGACAGACAGACAGACAGACAGACAGACAGACAGACAGACAGACAGACAGACAGACAGTGGTATTTACTTGTAACCTTGAGTTTAGGCTGATCCAGGATTTGGTGAACACATTTTCAGATGTTAACTACTCCCACTATCATTAAACCACACCTACTTTGGGTGAAATGCATGATATAGTAATTTTTCTTGGATATTTGTGAGAAGTAGAGGATAAACTCTTGAGTTAGGAACCCCCATTGTTAGGAACTGACTGGTTCACAGGTTAATCAATTGCAAAGCAACCAATAATGGGTAGAATTATCTGACTATTATATCATTTTCCACACTGGGGTGTGTGGCTTGAGAATTGCTGCCGCTGCAGAGGTTCTCTCTTCAGGAGTAGACACTCCTACCAAAAGAAAAAGGGAAAGGGAGTGAACAGTTGCATCCATCCCCATTCTATAATTGGAAGTTAATGCTCATTTTAGTAGGATTCTGCTTAAATTAATTTCAATGAAGATAATTAGGGCATTTGGTGTAATTTAGAACAAATTTTGAAGCCTGGGTGTAACATGCAAAGTGAAATTACATGCTCCAGTGTGTTGAGCAAAGCAAGTACTGGATATCTATAACAACAAATGTTTTGCATTAAAATAATTCAGATCTAACAAATTTGATCTCCATAGAAAATTATGTCATCAAAGTCATGCATTTTATCAAAAAAAAATATATATTGGAGCTGGTGTGCACATGATGAAGCACTACTTCTATGAAAGGGATTTTTAAAACTCATCCAGTGGAAGAGGAGAAATATTCTCTGGTCTTGCTGTTTAGATTCCTGATTCCTGGCATCTTGAGTCATTTATGTATGCTATCTCTGGTTTACTATGAGGGCGGTTAACATGGTTGACTCCCAATTTGCCTAAATATCTTATATATGTAATCAGGACTTTTGACTCTATTCATTTCCTCAATTTATTTTCTACAAATGACATTCAAATTTTCTTCCCTGTCTGTCAGTCAGTTACTTAGAACCAAAACCACCATGGTGTGGATTCTGTTAACTGCTGATACAAGCACTTAAGATTGAAAATAGAGGCTATGAACCCCCAGGAGAGAGAACAATAGAGAAGTTCTAGTTAGTAAACTTATCTCTGATTGCAATAACCTCCACCCCCACCACTGTGGCTGAGCTAACTTACCACTGACCTAAAGTTATATATGTATAAATCCCCCCACTTGGCATGCATATTGGGTATGCTTGTGAATAAGTGTGGATAAAAATTCGTTCTAGTGTAATTCATTGTTTATTTAGGACTGGAATGAATTGCATGATTGTGATGCATGCACAAATATATCCTGATAGGGTAATTCTATAGATAAAGCTTGACATAAATTTTAACTATTTTTTTTTCTTTTTTTGCTAATTCATAACATGCTACTGTTTATGAAAAGCGGAATAACTAACTAAATAGTGCCTTAAAAGGTCTTAATAAAGTTATCCATCTTTAGTCCAATCAGAAGCAACCCCATTTCTCAATGTTAGACATGATAGGTTCATTCCTTGCTTGAATACGATGCTTCTGTGGTGGTTGCTGGTTGACATTTCTCCCCTCTGTATTGGTGTCAAAGGTGGTCAATACTGTGCCAGATTCTGGGGCTAACACACACACACACACATTCACACACATACAGACAGACAGACAGACAGACAGACAGACAGACAGACAGACAGACAGACAGACAGACAGACAGACAGACAGACAGACAGACAGACAGACAGACAGACAGACAGACAGACAGACAGACAGACAGACAGACAGACAGACAGACAGACAGACAGACAGACAGACAGACAGACAGACAGACACACCCATACAGAAAAATCAGTGTAAACAACAGAGAGAAAAAAGTGAAATAGGATGGTCAGTACTTTCATATGAAGTAATCTTAAAAAAATTAATGAGCATTATTATGCAGCTTTATCATGAGACTACTCACCTTCAGCGGAAGCAACACAAGCTTTGCCTGTGCTGGCCAGGTTAATGAACAGTGATTGCTTGAAGCCCAAGTCAAGCAACACCTTACCAGATAACTCTACATGCTTGTCTTCACCGCTAGCTTGCTTCAAGTTGGAGGACAAAGGAGGCATGGCCTTCACTGTGATCTGGACTGATCCAAGAAGAAGGCACGGTTGAACTCCATGTTTGTACAGCACAGGAGCTCGCCAGGACTCGGAGTGAGGGTGGTAAAGAGCAGAGCTGACAGAGCTATCGATGTGTGTGATATTGAATGACCAGGAGCAGTGGGAAATGACCTTAACTCCAAACAGGCTTAGCCAATTCTAAATGTAATAATGAAAAACAAAGTGCAGAATCAAACTATGGGATTCCTCCAGATGTCATATTGTATATGTATAATTGCCCATACTTTTATCTCCCCTACATTGGAATCAGCTGTTGGCCTTTCAAAAAGCAATATATCAGCCACGACTAACATTGATCACTCTTTTGCCGCCAACATGGTACCTTCAGCCGATTTAGATACAAACAACACTGGAAATTTCCAGCCTAAATCCTGCTCCCTTATGATTTAATGTTTTGACATAATCACAGGTAAATAAAAAGAAGGAAAAAAAGAATAAAAAAAAAGGAAAACCTCCAACCTAATCATAGCAATGACAAAATCAACAAGAAAGTAACATTATTCTCTGCGAACAGGTAAAAATGCTTCAAACATGGCTTGAATCTTTTACAATAGTAGAAATAAGCCAAGCTAATAACTATTAGCTGTGATACCCTCCCCATGATTGAATTCCAAAGATCAATTTTTTTGGCATGATGTCATGTCTTCTATTTTGTCCCACAAATAGGTCTGCTTATAATAATTTGTCCACAAATCTCTTGGTTTAAATTGAACATTCACACCCAATCTATTTCTTCGTTTAGTTAAATAGAATATAGGATGATATAAGACTCTAAGCAAAGCTGGTAGTGTCTTTCCTTCCTGGATGAAACACTATGGATGTGGCCAGAAAAGATATAAACAGGTAGATTGCCTAAAAATGTTCTTCAGATCATCATCCCCATACAAAATCAGTAGATCAATGTAACTAGGGTATTATTTTTTTCAACATTTTTTGGTCAGGGAACGAGCTGAGAAGTCTCAAGGACAAGACAAGAGAAAGAAGAACATATTATTAGCATTATTACCTTTACTGTGATTTGTTTACTGTTAAACAGATATGTGGTTTGTGGTAGTTAATAAATGGATTGTGTTTTGTGTTGTTCAATTATGTATGTTGTGTGTACCAAAAGGCAGGAAGAAACTGATTGGCTGAACAGAACAAATGCACACACTGAGTACCAGATTTGAGTAATTGTGAACTGTGATTTTGGTGTGTCTTCTTGGAAAGCTAAGATTTGTTCTTGCTATTTGAGGGTGCTGTGCATTGAGTGTGTGTGAAAGAAAAAACTTTCTCTCCAGCTATTGCTATATTATTAGTATAGTTGTAGTAATTTGGGGTTACCCAAGTCCGGTTGGCTTTAGTTGTTGGCTCCGGTTGTCTGGTGAAACCCATCTTAGACGGGTTTGTGACATTTTTTATGGTAAATAAGTAGAAGAATCTTGCACAGAGTGTTTAGTAACATCCCTGAATGCACAGACATATGATATTGAGTGGTATCTTAAATACAGGTCACACATATAATATAAAGCAACTTCTTATCAACAGAATACTTGATAAATAAAATTTCACCAAGAAAACACTGATCATAACTATACCAACCTGTCCTTGAACGAGAATTTCCCAGCAGTAGCAATTGTTAGCAGTGTTCCTGGATTCGGACACATTAGCCTGTAATACCTGCACCATGAATAAATGGATCACCATGAACAAATGAATAATAATGAAACTACTCAGTGATCAACATACAAGCACTGTTTATCCACATAGTCAAAGATACTAACACACTCACATGAGATTCCGAAATGGGCAAGCAATTTCCAATAGTATCCATGTCAGGTGAAACTCGGCTCCTCCAATGTGAACCGTCTTTCTTTCGTTGTTCTCTATGCCTCCATCTGTCCAGCCATTCTCTCAATTCTTCTCTGGAATGAGGTTCAGTGCAGTGTGGGGGACCCCCACATACTGGCCTGAGTGGCACAGAGATTTACAGTAGGTAACATGATGGTATGCATAATTTTATGTGGTTAACAGTAGATAATGTGATTGGGTTGAATTAACAGTAAGTGACATGATTTTATGTGATAGATTGTATGAATGATGTATGTGGTTAACAGTACATGACATCACTGAATGGAATTAACAGTAAGTGACACGGTTGTAAGCATAATAGTATATGATTGATTTTAGGTATGATCGTATATGATTAACTTTAAATAACTTGATTCTATGAGTTAATAGTTAGTATAGTATAGCTAGCAAATTGTAATATAACTGATAAGCCTTAAATATTAACGATCCACATCTTTTCTCACCACTTTGTGCACATGTTAATTTTAAGAGATTTGTGAGGAGGTGGGGGTGGATACAACCAGATTTTGTCAGCCCCACAGTCCAGCTGAACCAAAGCAAGGTGATTTGGATCATTCGAGCAATGAGAGGTCAGCTTCTCAGATGTGCGGTAATCTGTGTAGCAGAGGATGCAGTAAAAAAATCCAGCCACACCACCAACCGGCCTAGTGTGGATGCTAATGGCCTTGGGGGAACTGTCCAACTCAGACTGATAGATATCACTATCCTGTTGAAAACCACTCCTTCCTCTTCTGATGTTATCATCTCTGCTGTCATAATTTAGGAAAGGCATTCCTTCATTATTGAGAAAATTTGAGTTGATAATGCCTCTTCTGCCAGCCATGTTTGAGGCCACATGTGCTCTGTGCTTTTCATGTAATGAAGCTGAATCAAGTTCTCCCTTTTTCAGATCTATTCTGTTTCTTTTGTTCATGAGATCTGAGTGCACCTGCAGTCTTCCCTCACCATAGGTGGATGAAGACGTCAACTCCTTGGCAGGGGCATAAGGCTGAAAATGATGGTCACTCACTGGACCACTATAGGTGAACTCATCAAGGATCTTTGACCCATAAGATTTCTGGGAAATATTGTGATGAAGTGCAAAGTGGGAATCACTATCATTGAAGTAAGTTTTACTTGGCAAAATATTATGGAAAGGATCTTCTTTGCGCCAGATGGAGTTGCTATGCTGATTACCATAGCAAGTTCCCTTTTCGTTTCTGGTGCCTGAGAACGGACCCATTCTCTGATGCTGCTGAACAGAGAAATCGGTATTTATACCACCCAAATTGACTTCTTGTGTTTCAGACTCATTTGGAAAATTGGACATAATGCCATATGGCTGGAAATTTTGGAATGGTTCGTTAGGATGATCCAGTAGTGGAGGACGTGAATATAGATTCTGCAAATTCGACTGCTCACCCAACCATGCTGGAATTTCTTCCGATTTAATACTTTGTCTTGGATGTGGATGTGGTCTGCCTATTTGGTCAGGGACTTGTGTAAGTTTGGCTTCTGAAACAGCTTGTGTGGCAATCATGGAGGAAGAAGCAGATATTCCTACGTTTTCTGTAAAGGACGACATCTTCTTTGAAGATTTAGTGACTTCTGTAGTGTAGTGTAAATGATCTGTGCCATTGGTAGTGTTTACATCATATTCACTATCCCTGAGGTCGGAAGCAGCTGTTATGGCAGCCTGGGGTTTAGGTATGTCCAGAAATATCTCATAGATATTTTCAAAAACAGTGGCTATAGGGCCAAAAAAACAAAGAAGTAAAGTACATGATGCAGAGCAATTCACATATAGGGGCAGCTGATACTATGTGGTAAGTGTAGGGTATGATATGTCTAATACTAAGTAAAGGATATGCCAATACTTAGGTGAGGGATATTTCTACAGTGTCTGAGTCACCACAGACACATTAGAGTTGTAACAACAGAGAGAAACATAGCTGTGAAGACAACAGACAAATGAGAGATACACATATCATAACTCACCATATTCCCTCTCCATGCTCCATATCACCAGCTCCTCTATGGTGTGGGGAAAGTTAGGATTGGGACCGGTGGATATGGCATAACAGATCATGTGGTCTTTCTGCCTACACAGCTTAAATGGACTATCTGAGTTCATCATGTGATTTGGAAGAGGCATTATAGGGATAAACTCTGTCCCTGAGACACACAGAGGACTTCTACGGATTACCCTAACTGGCTTCCAAGGGGTGTGATTTCTCATGCATCCGCTGCCCTTCTTTCCTATGAGCAAGATCCAGTTGGACTGGAAGAAACAAACGATGCATACCAGCTTTAAGTTTTTAAACAGCTCGGCTACAGAGGAAAGAATTGAAAATGGTATGTCCTGAATGCTCTTAAACATAACATTCTTTTTGTGGTACTTTGTCAGAGGCACTACCAGCTCTGGATTCACTGGTGGATGAGGAGGTACCTGGATCCATCGTCCTATCTGCTCAGCATCTGGGTTTACAGTAGATTTGGGTACACAAGTTTTCTTGACACTGCCAGATTCTGGAGCAGTTGTCTTTGTAGAGGCAACCTTGGAAGAAGAAGTTAGACCAATGGAAGGCAGAGGTAAAGGAGAAGAACCTAAAATCGAAAAAAAAAATGAAGGGGATGACACTATTAATAGGTGTGAAAAAAAAGCCTCATCCTATTATTTTCGAGTTTATCAAGAATGCCCACGGGCACGCACACAGGACACGCACACACTGCATGCATGTTTTCCCACAGACTCAACATGCATTGAACTAGTAAGTGTTCAAACATGTTCAAACCTATCTCTCCTTCATATAGACCATGCAGAACAAATGTGTAATGCTTTATGCAATGCTAACTTTCAGCCACTAGGCTCCTTCCTTCCCTGCTTTGCTTTTGGTCCCCCTTCTCCTCCAGCTGCATCTTGTTCAAATGGGACAAAAACTGCATCCGCTCCACATAGGCATCCAGAGTGCAATCCTTCTCACTCTCTACCAGCCACACCACTAATTCTTCCACAGAGTGGGCCTGCAGCAGCTGCTTCTCTAGAGCATTAGTAAAGCATTTGTGGTGGTTCCTACTAGAGCACTTGTTCAATATCGCCACAGGAGGCAGAGGAAAAACAGGCACATGGTCTCCTTCCTGGAAAGAAGGCTCATTGTCACACTGGCTGCAACCTGAGACAAAGGAGGGGATGGGAATCTTGAAAAGACATCCACACACAAATTTTAGCCTTGGGCAATTACTGTCACCCACGGAGAAACGAATATGGTTTAAATTTAATGCCCACCTGGGATCACCATGATGGGTTTGAACCACTTATGCTCTCCTGAGCTACACAACTGTTCTCTCCCCTTTTCACTCAAGTCCCTCTTGCCAAAGAAGCAGTGTCGACACACCAACTTCTTTTTCCTTAAGCACATGGCAATGGACTGGAGCAAGGACACAGGGACATCCTTCATCTCCATAAATTTAATAACTGAGAACTTGAATACTGCACATTTCACACATTCAAATACACAGATGGAGAGAGAGAAGTTAATAGTGATAGAAAATATGACATTACAAAAAATCTAATTTTAAAACATACCTTGTGAAATGGTCTGCATGTTCTCTTCAGCCTGTCTGGGAGAAACTGATAACAAATTTCTAAATGAGGCTCTAATATCCACAACTTGACTATTCCCCAAAACAGCACCACCTCTACTACCATGACTCTTTCCACTGGTCTCATCATGCTGACTTGCTCCTGCACTAGAAACAGAAATTCCTCCATGTCTACCTTGATGGTGGGAAACCAGAGTGTAGTTCTTTTTTCCAGCAACAGTACTACTGTTCCAGGCACTCTCAGGAAGAACAGGATTCTTGATGACATGATCGATGCTTACTATTCCACCACTAACAGTAGTAGTAGTAGTAGCAGTAGTTGCCACACAGTGATTAGAATCATAAACAGAGTGGCTGCTAGTGCCACCGATGACAATTTCAGGCTCAGAACTGAACCCTCTGACAGCTTCACTTTTCTCTCCTTTTCTTCCATCTCCAAACTCGTGTAAAGAAGGATAAACGCTGACCTTCAAGCCACCTGTTAGGGAAATCGGTTTTGAGATGGCAATCGAATTGTCTTCAGCCACAGAAAAATTCTGGTTGTCAAACTTTGGCATATTTTGATGAATATATGGATTATCGTGTGGCATGTACAGTTGGGGGTCAATTTGCTGTTGCTGTGTTGATGTAATGCCAGTCTTGTACTTCATGTGGTGGGCTTGTTGGGGGGACTGCAACATCTGTCCTTGTTGCTGTCCAAAGTGTGTATCCGAAAGATACATAAATCTGGCTCCAATACGTGTGGGCTGAAACGTCTGTGCCTGTTGTTGTGGTAGGTGCGTCACAGGGCAGAACTTGGTAACCCCTTCCGCACTATTCAAGCTACTTTGTTCAGGTCTTGCATCTGTTAAAGATAGGCTATCTTTACTGATTATACTGTCTGGGGGAGCACATTTGCCTGGGGGAGCACATTTGCCTGGATTTGGATGGGGAATTGTTATTCCTCCATGTAAGTATGGCTCATCATCTGACTTGGCAAATGTGATTCGGTTTGGCTGGGGAACGTCCATCTTTCTATGCATTCTTGCATACAGCTGCTCTTGAAGGGAGGGAGGGTTCAGGGATGAGATTGAAGCTGAATTGATTGGCATGAGGCCATAACTATGTCTCCCTGTGACATCAGGGCTGAAAGTAACGTTCTTTTTTGGTACATGTCCGAGGAAATCACTTTCATTTTTTAAGAAGGAGTGGTTCGAAGATGGACTACGTACAAAAGTGGGAGCTGAAGAGATGTGTCTGGCTGGGGAGTGGCTGGCACTCCTTAAATCCAAGTAGGGACTATAGGCATGGATGTAGGAAGAGAAAGAGGAGTCTGGTACACAAACAAGAAAAAAAAGAGGATCTGTCATAAATACCAGAAGTAGTGATAGGCAGACATTTTTATGTACTAACAACCAGTTAATGTAGTGTGTGTATATATGTGTGTTTGGTGTTGTGTGTGTACATGCATGTATGGATGCTCAACTAATATGTGCCCAGGTATGTGAGAAGAACATGTATTGTAAATATTAATAAAAATGGAAATAATTCTTGTCCCCAAATTAGAAAGAGGAGTCTGGTACACAATCAAGAAAAAAAAGAGGATCTGTTATGAACACCAGAAGTAGAGATAGGCAGACATTTCTATGTACCAACAACCAACAATTAATGTAGTTTATGTGTGTATGTGTGTATATGTGTATGTGTGTGTGTTTGGTGTTGTGTGTGCGCGTGCATGTATGGATGCTCAACTAAAATGTGCCCAGATATGTAAGAATAACATGTGTTGTAAATATTAGTAAGGATGGAAATAATTTTGTCTCCAAATTATGCCTTCAATAATAAATTTTGCACATGTAAACCAAAAAATATTTTGTGTATGCAAGGAATTATATACATATACACTACATCATATGAATAGTGTATAATGCATGCAACGTGTGGGTCAGTGTAACATTATTAACACATACTCCTCTCTCTCTCCACCGTCCATATAACCATCTCCTCCACTGAGTGAGGATGCCAGAATCCTGACTGTAAATATACATGGAAACATCTGCAAGTGGATAGAAGGCAAAATGTCATGTGATTTAGTGGTTGGAGAAAGTTAGCCATTAATATTACATCACAATCACCACAACTAATGCCATATTCCCTAGTTATATCACCATCATCACTATAGCAATCATCAATACTACCACTATCAGTATAGTAACTATCACTATAGCAAGCATCAATAACACTACTATCACCAAAACAACCATCATTATAGCCACATATCTATAGCAACCTTTACTACCACCATGATCAGTATAGCAACAATCACTACTACAACAAAAAACAGAAAACACTACATAAGAACATTGATATCAATAAAAAAGAAATGGCTCAGTAAACTGGTCTGTGTAGAGCAGAGTATAATAGATGGGACAGTTACATCTTGGGTACCTGACATGATCCTCCTTCTTACAATACTTAAATGGTTCTTTCTTGGGCTTGTTGCTTGGCCAAGGGGCGATGGGCAGGAATTTATACTGCCCGAAGTTCCAGCAGAGTTCAGAGGATGGGATAACTCTGACTGGATCCCAATCAAGTGTACACATAATGCACTTCTTTAGGCCTGTCTCACAATCAGTACTCATGGTACCCTGCACAGTTCACATCATTCATAAGTAGACAATAGACAAGTCAGACTCACATGCATATATGAGTAGGAAAAGGAGAGACTAGTGTGTCACATGATATTAAAATGTTGTTCCAATAGTATTTGAAAGGTTCATGATCCATGCATATCTAATCCATTTGTTGGACTATATAATATTTTATTGTGAGAATTTCTTTACTAGAGGCAATCTCTTCATACTTGTCACATGATGGTCATGTGAACTTGACAGTATAAGTATGTAGCCTGTGCATGAATATGGTGGCAGCTGGATTAAATGCCTGTTGTACCTGAACATTCTTTTGGTAGAAGCAACTCTTGCAGTATTTTCTGACTTTACGATATTTCTCTACTACATTCTGCAATAAGTTGAGAGGGATGAGGTCCATACCATCAAATATCATGTCCTCTGGGTAATATGTATAGCCTTGGGTATTTGTCTTGTCTTTGTCTAGATAGATTTAAAAAACAACGAAATATTGATACATCATTTTACAAATAGGTTTAATGTAAGGGAGGATCACGTTATTCTGCTGTGTTTGCTGCTTCATTAGATGGAAATGTGCTGTGTGTATGCTAGCTGTGAAATGATTTGTTCAAATAGTTTACAAAGGAAGATCATGAAGAGTTGGTAGATCAGAGGTAGTTTGCCACCCTTGCAGCACTTGACACACCATGATCCCACAAGCTCAGAAAAATAACTATGAAAAGTTAATTCCTAAGACAAAAATGGGACTAGATTTTTTTTAGTAGATGTTTAGGATGTAGGTAACATCAATGTTGAGTGTCACTTTCTTTTCACATTTACAATGCAAAACGAACTATTTGCCCACAAGAAAAAAAGATTACCACAACATGTCATAAAATAAGCGTCTCGGCTGTGACCCCCAGAACTGTTTGCGAAAGTATCAGGCATATAATTTCACCACTAAATCACACTCATCCTCAGGCACAACATGCACCATATTCAGGGCGAGCTGCCTCGGTAGCCATAGGGTTGGGGATAACACTTCTCCATCTAAACGTGGAAGGCTTCACTAAAGCCAAGATTGAAGTTATCAACCACTTCTCTCCAGTGACCACAAACCATCAGCCATTTTGCTCCAACAAACTCATTCCATGAACTAAAAATGTCACTATATCTGTGGCTACACACTCCCTGCTTACAAGAAGAGCTGAGTGTATAGCGTAGCAATGTTTGTATATGATTTTATCAGGTGGAACAGTGTGGCATCCTTGCCAGCTGATAAGTAGGTCAAATATGAAATGATCAATGCAGCTTCAGTGACAATTAGAAACATCTTTCAGTGTGGAATCCTTACCATGTTAGCCTCTGTCTTGTTTCTAGGCTGAGGGCTTCAATAGCAGCAACAGAACATGTGGCGATAACGACAACAGGGATGGAGAGATATTTGAGAACTGGGCTTCGGCCACCAACCCCAACCTCCTGCATGACCCCAAACAACCGATTAGCTCCAGATCTGTACACTGGGGTATGTCATAAACCCTGACCTTGCATTCTTTAAACTCAGATTTTATCCAGCAATCAGGAGAGTCCTTGGCCTGTTCCCAAAGTCCAAGCATTGTCCATACTGATCAAGACATCAGCATCTATTGACCCTATACCAACGCTGTCGGTGAAGCGATGGAATTTCTGAAAAGCTGACTGGGAGAAATTCACCAGCATACTAAGTCAAAGCTAGCACACTCTCTACCCCTATCTCAGATCCGGACACAGCCTATTGTGCATGGTGCTCGGCTATCATCGAAGCTGCGAACAGATCCATACTCCGCATCGCATCTAACGTATGAACCTGATCCTAACCAGGGAAGACGGATGACAAAATATGTATACCAATTTCATCACTGCAGCACCTGATGCTGGGTGTATAACTTTAGCCAACAAACTGATGAAAGTGCCAGATGACAAGTAACAGGATCATTGGGAAACCGAGACTAATTCCATAAACTTCAACCACTCCACTAGGAAAGCCCGGCGGACCTTCAACCATCTCACAATAGTGTGGAAAACGAATATCTGCTCAGTAAACACTAACACCATTGCAAACAAGCAGATGGAAAATGGCTGGCACCCCTAACTCCAACAAAGATGTCAGCAGGTGGGGAACTGGAGAAAGAATGAAGGCAGGGAGGACAACTTGCTGTCCAAGCCATTAACCAATGAGGAGATGATGGCAGCTTTAATAAAGATCAAGAGCAGAAGGCACAGGGCCTGGACTGCATCGCTCCTGAATTTGTTATCAACTGTGAGGCGTCAATGCTGAACTGGCTACATGAATTCTTTTCCAACTGCCTTTCCACACTCCACCTTCTGAAAATCTGGACACGGGCTGACATCACCACCATCCTAAAACCAAGTAAGGTAGCTGATGATGCAAATAATTACAGGTCTATCTCCCTTCTCTGTGGGCCACTGAAGCTTATTCAATGGCTGCTGCTCTTGTAACTGAAACCCACCATCTAACCTCAGCTCCTGCACAAGCAAGCTGGATTCCACCATGGCCAATTCACCACCGATCAGGCATCCCTACTCACAATAATGAGACAGAATTTGAATGGCAACAAAAAGTTGGTGTGGTGATCGTGGAGCTGACAGTTGATTATGACATTGTGTGCTATCGGGTGTTCGCCTGAAACTGCTACGCTTGCTGCGTGACACCTACATTGTTGCTTTTATCATCGAGCTACTCACCAATTGCAGCTTAAAATTACAAACAACTGACAGCCAAGTGAGGAACTGAGACATCTGCAGAATAGTGTGCCACAGGGGTCAAAACTGATCTTCAACATATACATCAGTGAGATCTTGCAAACCAAATCCTGGTAGTATGGTTACGCCGATGACCTAACCATTTTTACGGCAAACAAGAGCTGAACTGATGTGGAAAGTACCCTTGACAAGGACATGGTGCTGTTCCATGCTTACCTCCAGCATTGGTGCCTGAAGTCGAGCTCTGCCAAAACCACAGCGACCACATTCCATCTTAATAGAAGGGACAGTCAACACAAACTGGATATCAACGTGAACTGTGCTAACCTCCCCAACAACTACCACCTCATTCATCTCAGCATGACACTCAGTCACTCACTCACACAGAGAGCCAAGACCATCTCCTCCACCATCTCGTCTCTCTTATGGCTATGCTTGCTCCACCACGACTCAAGTAATGCAGTCCATTCTCTTGCCATGCAACCCGCTTTCTCACCAATGGTTTTGATTTGATAAAAGCTTGGAATGACTGTGTTATCTAGTGTTTCTGATTCATGAACAGTGCCAGCCCTTTATCCAGTCCAATGTTACCACCTGGATCTGACCTACCATGCAAAGGATGGGTCTGGCTGAACCGCCTACGGTCAAACAATGTGCGTATTGCTGAGACCCTCCATTGTTTGGCATGTGGAATTTGGCCGCATGTTCCTGTGGGAACTTGACCCAAACTCTGGAGCACATTGTGACAGAATGAACAATTCACCTGGTACCCGGTGACCTGAAAGTTCTCTGTGATCCAGATGTTGATATACAGAACTGGTTGTTAAAGCTGGATATAGACTTGTAACTTGAATACAAATGAAGATGACCATAATAGGGGTTAAACTGTACAGGTTGCACTCTGATGGAACAATACTGAATTTTCCCTATATCCCCCTAGAATACACCACTTTTTGGGGATGGGGAAGGGGTGTTCAGATTTGTAATTGGTTAGGATGGACTAAAGCTAAAACATGAAAGCAAGGTATTGAAGAGAAAACTCTACTAGTGGCTCCTGCAGAGATGTATTTACTTGTTAAATATATTTGTAGAAGGCTAGTGAGGAGTTATCCGGCTCTCTGGCAATACCCACTGTTTATGTACATGTGAATATGTGAATGAGTGAATATATGTATGTATGTATTCATATTTTTTATATGTGTATACATGTCTATGCTTGTTTGAATGTATGCATATCGGCACACCCACTAAAGTATGGGATATAATAAACCATTCACCACTGGATAAATGACATAAACATTATCAATCTTCTTGGGCCGATAAATTTCATCTTTGATGTTCAAAGTAGAGCATTCACTTTTTCAGAAATAATTGTAACTGATTAAACAAATTATAGAACTATTTTCTCTAACATTTAGCATCCACCAAAATAGCCAGTTGATCCTCAACTCCCTGCATATGAATAGGTTTTTCATATCAATTCTTACAGAAATCATTTTACTGTCAACTAATATGATGTCTCCTTACTATGCTCTGTGCTGCTCTCAATATATGAGTCATCCGTATCTTCCCCATCCTCACTGCTGTAGTTTGTGTGTTCATCTTGGACAGACTGGGCAACCACAAGAGGTGATGACCCAGTTGTAGTCCCCTTGTTGTAGTAGCTCTCAATATACTTCAAAAATTTACATTCTAGAAGACATCAAAGTAAGGGAGGAAGAAGATTAAACAGTTTTGAATCACAGGAGGAAAGAAATATGAAAGAAGAAAGAGTAAGGGGGTTGGAACGGGGGTGTGGTAGAGAAGGAAAGGTGACCATAAATATGAAGTAAAGATGGCTTTCAGGTTTATAGAAAAATTTTTTTTAACAGGATCGTAATGTATTTGTATGACAGTGAGAACATACATGCAACTTGTGTTCTGTTTATTTACCATAATGTCTCTCTATGGTCCATATCACCAACTCCTCAATGCTATGAGCAAATCGGTTCTCCCCTGCACACATATTGTGGTCATTGTTCTTGCACATCTGGAATGGCTTATTCCTACAGATTAACAGCAAAATTATTAGTTAGAGATATATTTAAAGGCAATGTCTGCACTGTATGTAAACAGCAGACTGTAAATTTACAGCCAAAATAACTTTCACTTATGATTTAATGTTTTGACTTAATAATGACATAGAATATTGACTTCCAAATCAACTAAATTTCCATTGGTAAAAAGAAAGCAAAAACCAAGGAAAACCCAACCATGACCAGGAATTGAACCAGAGATCTCAGCCTGGTATTTCTGAGGAAGTTTTCTAAGATCAAGAAGAAGAAGAAAGTAACATTTAGACTCTGTGAAAACTAGTTCGCAAGTAAAAATTATTTGAGCTGGGCTTAATTGGTACAATACATCTGGTATACCAAAGGCAAATGCCAAATTAGAATGTGGAAGTGGTCGGGGGAAAAATATATATAGCACATTTTATATAATAATAAATTAAACATTTTTACATGCACGTGCACACCAGTGTCTAACAACAACCATTAGAGCTCATGGTAAAACTGATACCTTTCAATAACCACTAGATGGATAGGGTGTGCTCACATTAAAATAAATATTTGTTTCAATTCTAAATGATGCACTATTTGATATTTATCTCTTGTTTAGCTAAATTGTCATTGCTTTTATGAAAGACTACTGTTGCTCTGAGAGATGCTCTCATTAGTCTTAATTACTCTTCAGAGAGTGACTTGGTCTTTGCTATTGTCTGTTAGGTCACTTCGACTTTTCAAAACTTAACATCTATATCACAGTTTTCCCATCACATTCTCCATCAATACACAATTATAATACAGAATGTTTGTCGATCATTATCAGCAAATAAAATTCTGGATCAAAATGCTAATTTCATACTTTTAGATATTGGTGCATATACTTAATGAAAACACCTCACACTCATCACATAACACACATCCACATTACAAAATCTTGCACACTCTCTTGTGTCACTTATTCTCTCACATATCACATACCGATGAGATGGTGTCAGTAGAACTTTAGGTGGTGAATGAATAGGAACTTCATTGATCCTTTCAAAGTTATTGCACATTTTACTAGCTGGAATTAGAAGTAGCAGTTGAGGCAACCTTTTACACCCCTTGCACTTACGACCAGCATCAGCAGGCACTTTAATGTGCCTCTTATAATAGCACATGTGGCAAATAGTTCTCCTTGCTTTCCTGTAAGAGTCCACAACATCTTGCAAAAGAATAGCATTGATCATTTGCACATTCTTGAAAAAGACTTTGGCAGGGTCAAAACACTTGTTGACATGTATGGGAACTGGATGCTGAGAAGCTGAAAAAATATTATGCATACATAGAAAGGTTGAATCTCATCCGAGCTTAAACAACTAAAGGTATGGACTTTCTTACACCCTATGAAGGGATGGAGAAAAATCAACGAACAATGAACTTGAAGCACTTACCTGCCATATTTCCTTCCTTAAGCTTAGAGACTTTGATTGCAGAGGTTTAGCTCACTCACAGTGTAGCCTTCCAGTCAAATTGTCTAAAATAAGATCATAAAAACTGTGAACTATGATACATGGCACTTACCAATTGCTACATTTGAGATTCTGTTACACATTGACTGTAAGAAGAGATAAAGGGCATAAAACCATTCCCCGACTCCATGTGGTATCTTCAATGTCATCCATTGTGTAATAGACTTGATCAATATCCTATTGATGAATCATCAGTGTCTGTCTGTCTGTCTGTCTGTCTGTCTGTCTGTCTGTCTGTCTGTCTGTCTGTCTGTCTGTCTGTCTGTCTGTCTGTCTGTCTGTCTGTCTGTCTGTCTGTCTGTCTGCCCGTCCGTCCGTCCGTCTGTCTGTCTGTCTGTCTGTCTGTCTGTCTGTCTGTCTGTCTGTCTGTCTGTCTGTCTGTCTGTGTATGTGCATGTGAATTTCTCTTAGATACAGACTAATTATGATGGAATTCTGTAAGATTATTCCTTATGGACACAGGAAGTGACAAAAAAATTTTTGGGTTTGGATCAGGCTAGTGCTAGAGCAAGAATTTTCAGATATTCTTTATCTTTCTGTTAAAGTGTCATTTACTTTAAGTACTAAAGTGGGCCAATGAATGGACCAATTTTATGAACTTAGAGCATCTACTCAGGTATCCATTGAATGTTAAAACATTAGGGAAAGTTGGAAATGAGCTCAAGGAAACAGTATAAAAATAGCCAGTTGATCTTGTTGCCTTTTTATTTAGACCAATGACATAACTCAAGGTAGGATTATCTCTTCTAAAAACTTAGCATGAATCAACTGCATTAACATGTAATAATGATTTCCAACTAACCTGATATTATTAGTAGAGTCTCTTCATTCTGTCTTGCCCTGTTAAGTGAACATGGCATATGCGCCAAAAATTTGGTCCGCTTTATGTTTGGTTGCCAGGACTTAATAGTGTAAACAAACCCTTTACCAGTGCAGTAGGTAAAGGGTTTGCTAGTTTAGGCTAGAAATTTAATAAGTGAGGTTGTCATCAGTCCTTGTACCTGTTAGCACTTGTATGTCAAAATGTGAGGTCCATTCTAGCTGTGACCTTCCAGCTCTGTTTTGTCAGTAGTAAGCAGCTCAACTGGCTCAATTCAGTTTTATTCCTTAAGGAAGAGTTGCAACTATAGCTACCAATAGCTAAATTTTGAAAATGGTTAGATAAAATATTACAAAAGGCTAGCTAAAATAAATTTACTAGCTAAATATTGGAAAATGCTAGCTAAAATGTATGTCTTTCTTAATCTCAATGTATGTGCTCTCCTATACATTCCTTCAATTATGAAGTTAGATGTTAGAGAGTCCTGGTCAAGGAGAGTATTATATGAATGGAAATCATTCTCAAAAGGAAATAGTATTTTTGGTTTATTTAAAAAGACTTGTTCTGGGTTTAGCAGACCAACTGACCAAAATAGATATTCTGACTGAGCAATAGGAGCAGCTGTATTAGAGCTGTGGTTTAGGAATAGCTGTAAGGGAAATCTGGGGTAGGACTAAGTGGTTTTGACCTCACAAAATTTTTTGAGGGTGGATGGGATTTCAATTTAAAGACAAAAATAAATAAATAAATATATACTGTGATACTTGGAAGTGAAATACATGTTTCCAGGAATTCAAGAGTGAATAGCTGGTGAATGTGGCACAATCACAGTAGTTATTCTATTAGAACAAATGGCTAGATTGCAAATGAACAAAAAAAAAAAAAAAAAAAAAAAAAAAAAAAAATAGAAAAAAAAAATGAAAAGACCAAATTATGATTTTATTGTTACCAATAAAGAATTATGCTGCACCAAAAAAAAAGGGGGGGGGGGGGTGTGTATGTGTGTGAGAGTAATAGGTTTGACCCTGGGGGAAATGGGGGAATCAATTGAAGGAATAAGTTTACAATTGGCAACCCTTTATCACCTATCAAGAGTGCTACCTCTACTTCCATAAAAGAAAGGAAATGTTATGCATCTTGGAATTCTAATGCACTGATTGGTATATGATTGGGTTGTGGGAAATGAATCTGACAAAAAATTTTAGATAAAGATTCTAGTCTTGCAGGGGAAGCTACAAATGGTACATTAGTTAAAAAAAACCTTTTAAAAAGGAAAGAGAGAAAAAAAGAAAGAAAAAAAAAGTGAATACTTAATTATTCAATTAATCAAAAATTTAATTGAAATAAAAAAAAAATAATAAAAAAGTTGACTTTTGTAAGTTATGTATTTTCATTACCATGGTTATTAGAACTCAGGAAAAAGATGAATGTGCTATCTATGAGTATAGAACAAATGATATAAGGAAAAGCAAATAAAAGGAGTGAGTGGCTATGCAGATAGAAGAGAATAACTAAATAAATATGGTTTCCCAATCTAATCTTAAAACTGAAAAAAAGTCCTGGATGTGTGATCTCTATATCAAAACAAGCATTTCTCCTCACTAACAGTTTGCACAATGCTTTGGTATGTACCAATATTTTTGGGAGCAGCTGACGTTGTCTGCAAAATCACATAATTGCCTACTAGGAAAAAAAACAACTAATAAAAGAAAATCCCTCAATTTTTTTTTTTTTTTTTTGTATATAAGGATTAAATCAATAAATAAGCAAAACTTTATATGCTTAAAAATAAGTGCCTCCACCTATCCATCCAAAAAATTTTTTGTGCAGGCAACACCTGGCAGTATAAATAGCCATCTCAAATTGTCCTCTATGCAAAAACAGCATAAATTCCTGACAGTTTCTTGGTTTGATTTTGCAAATTCTTGTGGCTAATTCTTATGGCAGAGTTTATGAATCAATGATATATTATTCTCCATCACATTTTTGTAATGTTGTGTCCTCCCGTTTACTCATATCTGTCAGCTGGGGTATCCACAGGTGCCTGGATTACACCATTATTCCCTCTCAACCAAGGTGAACCTTTATCTGGAATCATCTTTAACGCCAGCATTAATACCCTAGTTGATACCCTGAATTTGAAGAAGACCTAGATGACCCTCTCTCTTGATTTCATTGAATAAACCTATTTCAATATGCTGATCTCACCTGAATCATAGCCAGTAGCTCACCTTCAGCTGAATAACTGCTAGATTCTACCAACAATGGGTGCAGGGGCAGAAATGAAGGCTAAGTTCCTCAAGCGCCACTCCTTACACATAAAGAGCTCCAGTGGACGTTTGAAGATTCTGCTTCTCACCTGCTCAAACAAGCCAATTGAATATTCAGCAAATCTGTTCATGAACTTCCTTGGCATCCAATCCAATTTAGCAATGACTGTAACAGAGATAATTTATGATGAAGTCTCTGCTGCAGGCCATTCTTAAGTTTGTTGATGAGACTCCACTAGTTAGAAAACAAAAACTAAAGATCTATAGCTTAGAGATCTGTCCCAGGTTGAACTGGCTTCTCACCATCAACAAGTTTCCTTTAAGGCTACTTGATACCACTGCCACTAAATACCTTAAGAGGTGGACTGAACCATCTAAATAAGTAAACCCTAATATCTTTAACATTCTAAGATCTGTAGAAAAACTCCAACTCCCATTCATTTCCACACTTTACAAAAAGCTGCAAGCACACAAGCACTGTCAGCTGCTTCTTACCTCCAAAGATGCTACAGTAAGACACCTGGCTGAAATGAATGTAAAAAAAAGTATGATTTCATTTAAAACCAAACAAAAAATGTCATCATGTATGACATTTTTAACCTAATGATCTGATTTACTATAAGAGATGTTTTTCTCTAAGACAGAACCTCTCATAAGACATGTTCCCTATACTATATGACTTTCCAAGAGACATGTCCTCCAATAAGACATATCATCCTGCAGGACATGTCCTCCCATAGCACAACTTATCAGAAAAAACATGACCTCTACTACTACATGTCCCCCAGTGATACATGTCCTCCTGCAAAACATGCTATCCTATAAAACCTATCCTCATGTTGGACATGCCCTCCACTAAGACACATCCTACTTTAAATCATGTGTTTCAATAATACATGTTCAATCATAGTACATGTGCTCCTGCTAGACATATCCACCAGCCATGTACATACCCTCCAGTAATACCTCTCTTCATGTAAGGCATGTCCTCCTATAAAATAAATCATCCTGTAAGATATGCCTTCATGTAAAACATATACTCTTGTAAGACATCTCTACCTGCAAGAGATGCCCTCTTATAACACATACCCTTAAGTAAGACATGTCTTTCAGTAATACACATCATCCATCATCCATAAGACATGTCCTGAAAGACATGTACTTCAGAAAGATATGTCCTTCCACAATTTCATGGCTGGTGGGCCTAGCCAGCAATGCGGCCAAAGGCCTCAATTGTGTGCTAGTAGTTACGATTACAATATATTGTGCCAATTGTGTATTTATTCTACTTTAGATAATAGAAACTCACCTCCAAAAATTATCAGAGGTTAGGTAGTCAACAGGAATGTATCAGTCCTTAACTTTTGGCCAGAAAATGTACCACAACTGGCTAACTCCTCTGATTGAAGTCATCAGTAATTCAGTATGCATTTTTCCACAACCAGGGAAACTTTCATTATTTAGTTTGCGATACAGTATTTAACTACAATTACTAGAAAAACATTCATTCCTTGGTTATGTTTTGTTAGATATAGAACTACAAGACTTTAAATGGGGTTTATTTCAGCCAGAAGACTATTGTAAAGAAAATCTTACCATCCTTACTACAAAAATTATCCTCAGATATGACCAATAATATATTGAAGTCACACTTACTTAACATTACCCATGCCCAAAGAAGAGAACTCATCACTCCCAAATATATTAAATAGTCAATTTATTATGAATTGGTTCTATATATCACTATTTAGCCCTTTTTTTGGTCCAATAGCTCATCCCAGGGGCAGAAATTTAGTCTTCCTATAACCTTCCTCAGTTTCTTCATTCAAATGCTGCATGTTCTCTATATCAATCTTCCACGCACAAACTATGTAAGAAAAATAAATTACATAAGCAAATATTAATGCATTGTAGATGGATCTTATTTAGACAGTGGCGTAAGAAGATATTTTATGTAGGGGGCTGGCGTTAGACCCTTTAGTAGTTCGGTTTCCCAAAAGGGAGTAAAATATCAGGGGTTCACAAATCATGTATCCATATAGAAGACTTGGGTAGCTAACACTCTTTTAGGCAGTATTGATAGGGTCATGGAGAGTGGGATAGGAGCTAAGTTATGGTTAGAAGAGAAATATTAGCAAAAATTGCAAATACAAGCATCTAATATATATATAATGGTGTGTGTGTGTGTGTGTGTGTGTGTGTGTGTGTGTGTGTGTGTGTGTGTGTGTGTGTGTGTGTGTGTGTGCGCGTGTGTGTGTGTTGTTTGTGTGTGTGTGTGTGTGTGTTGTGTGTGTGTGTGCACCCACCCATGTGTGTGTGTGCGTGTGTGTGCGTGCATGCCCAAGGGTGTGTACTAACCCTTGTGGTAAAATAAGGAATTGAATACTTTCATACCAAAAAAGTGCCATAATTTGGTTATTAGGTAGAGTTTTCTAAAGGAATAATGCCACACAAAAAAATGAAAAAAGAAGCCTACAATATGCCACAGTTGAAGTATGCTTTTGGGAAGGAGCTAGCATTTTTGAGAAATAAACAAATAAAATGGGTATGGTACATGTGGTGTTTATTTTTAGGTTGTAGCAATAATTCTACCAGCAAAAGTGAACTCAAACTAAATTTGTCGGTGCCCCTGCTTATTTCAAAATATTTCTGTGAAAGGTTACAGACAGCTTGATTATTAAATAAAGAGATGAATATATCAGTAGTGCCCTTACTTTAGGGTGTGATATCCTCAGTATTATTATAGTGATGGCACCTGCCCCAATGATTCAATGCCTATGTATCCTATAACCTTTGTATACCCATTGGCTTTTACCATGCCAACTTTATTGGTGTAGCTCAAGCAGTTTAAAGGTGATAGTGCTCTAACAAATTGACTGCCATTTTGCACATTAGTATTAAATGATTAAATAAACTTAATTATAAAGTGAGGATTTAGGGTTTCTCGAGAGAAAAAATGTGAACAATAGATCATTAGCTATCCAATGAGTCATGAAAATAGTCATGAACACATGATTATTAAATGACCTTTCCTTCCTTTCTAAATCAATACCTCTTAACTATACTTGATTTAGTGTAAGATATGAAATGCAATCATCATGTGTAAATAGTAGAATGAATATGTACTTATTATATATAGAAAGGAACACCCTCCCCTACCAAAATAAATCAAAAAAAGGGGCTAAAATAGATGGAAACAAAATAGGCCAGTCCCCCATTTTGTTTGTTATTATTGTGGAAGTGATTTATTGAGTAGAATTATGCATTAAATAATTCAATATTCATGCCTGATTTCAAGACAAATTGGATATTAATGACTACTTCATGGTATTCTTTAATTAAAAATATTCTAAAACCTTTATTTATCCTTTATATACTTTATGTGTGTGTGTGTGTGTGTGTGTGTGTGTGTGTGTGTGTGTGTGTGTGTGTGTGTGTGTGTGTGTGTGTGTGTGTGTGTGTGTGTGTGTGTGTGTGTGTGTGTGTGTGTGTGTGTGTGTGTGTGTGTGTGTGTGTGTGTGTGTGTGTGTGTGTGTGTGTGTGTGTGTGTGTGTGTGTGTGTGTGTGTGTGTGTGTGTGTGTGTGTGTGTGTGTGTGTGTGTATATATATATCTTTTTTTTTTCTTTAATCCTTAGCTCCCATACCATTTTTCATAGCTTCCACTTTTCAGAAATATTACCCAGAATATGAATTCACAGCTGTCAAACGTTGGTCAGTCAACAGGCTGTGAAAGAATCAATTAGATACTCACTCTCTATGAGTCTGTTGATGTCTTCAATTAACATTTGGTATTAATCTTGTGTGAACTCTACATGGCATTCAGAACTGAGTATATCATTGTTCCATCATGATATACCTTCATAATTGAGTACACCATAGATAGATTGATGGAGATGAAGTAACTGATTGATTCTTTCACAGCCTGTTGACTGACCAACGTTGGACAGCTCTGAATTCATAATCTGGGTAATATTTCTGGTGCTGATGCCACCAAATCATCGGTGGGCAGCCTGATTTAGAATGAACATTTTAGTGAAGGAAAATGAAAATTTTAATCCATGTTTTTTGTTTGTTTTTTCTCCCTCCCTTATTTTTTGTGGAGTTCTCTGGCTTAGCTGCAAGCAAACTTTAATATTGTTTGTTTAGTTGTGCTTCTTGGTGAAAGTTACAGCTATGGCCGCTAGAAGCAGTGAGAGTACACTGAGAAGGGGACCTGAAAAATTTCTCTGTAACTATGTGAGGGAGCCACTAATAACATCATTATTAACCAGGAAATAATCAAATCTTTAGGAATAAAGAATAATATCTACTTAAGACACTCTTCTTTACCATGCCTATTTCTTTGTGTGTATGTAAATTATAGAAAAAAATTTTCTTTGTAATATCTTGCGGGGGCCTAAAACTAATAGTGGTGTCTTTGTTAACTGATACTAGTCTCACTAGCTATATCCTTTACCCTCTAAATTGTGAGGTGGGAGGGGAAGGATCTGGTATAACTCTATAGTAGATTTGGTTTGAGTGTGTACACCAAATTTGAATCAAGCGCATGGTCAATGCTCTTTTACTTATGAGGGTATTTTTTTTCTTCTTTTTTTAGGTTTGTGTAAATATATAAAGTGGAAATTAATCCTTCAACACCCCTTGCTTCTCTACAATGCCCTCCCCTGCCCCCGCCCCCAATCTACTTTCTTTTCCTAGGGTCAATAACTATAGGATCTTTACATTAATGACAATGCTGTGAGCTAGCCATTTGATCATATGAGGAATGATTTTTTTAATATACCATTTATGAAAGGACACCCACGCAAATTATGGTCATATCCATGTCATCTGTTCAAATGACAGAATTAGTACAAAAAAACATAGTGCAGTTTTACCAGACCCTTTCTCATGAAGTAATTTTAGTTAAGAAGGTAAAGGGTCTTGCTACCAATGCTACACTGATATGGTCATCCAGTGATGCTGCCAGTTCCATTCAGAATTGTTACAATAATTGACCATTTTATATGTTGCAAGATTTCACATGATCATAAAGTAGATGTGCAATTTGAGTATTTTTATCTAACTAATTGCATATGTGGACTTAGATGAGCTTTTCACGGGTATAAGATGCCAAAGTCCACCAGCAGGAGCTTGAACCAAAAAACAAGAAAAAGATTATTCACTTCGGGAGGAATAACTTCCCCCACCCCTTTCTCCTCTATCTCTCCCCCCCTATAAAATATTCTAGGGTCTCCAACTGGAGGGATTGGTGGGGATTGGCCTAAGGCTCTAATATGCTATGCGGGAACATATCTTTGGGTAATGGTTGACCTAGTTAGGTAGAGCTCCTTCCAAAACTGTGGGAGTTAGGACTCTAATGAACCTTCATTCTTTTATAGGAATTTTTTTCCACTCTTTCAAATGTAAATATTTACATGTCCTGAGATGGAACTAAAAACTCCTAAAAAAATGGTCTTATGGGAAGTTTTTGGTCCCTAGCGGGGAGACCTGTGCATGTGACCTGGCAATATTTCCATCCTAAATGATTCTTACCTTTGACCTATCTGTATTGATGCTACTTTTTGTATTTACAAGCAAAGTTTATTAATAGAAACTAGCATGCAATTGCTTGCTAGGTCGCCTCGGGGGAGGGGGGGGGGGGGGGAGCTATGGTCATGAAATTGTCTTAACGAAAAACATATCTTATGGGAGAGAATATTTTTCAGGAATATATGTCTTTCAGGATGACATGTCTTGTGAGAGCATATGTCTTAATGGAAGTCATGCTTTGTTGGAGCAAATATATTATGGGAGATCATGTATTAGTGGACTGCATGTCTTACAATATATTGTGTTTGGCTTGAAGACATGTCTTACTGGAGATCATGTTCTTCTTGATGATATATATTATTCGTTTTGCAGTTTGAGATATCATAAGTTTTACATAGGGATATGTCTTATGGGAAGCCATGTATTATATTAGAGCATGTCTTATAGGTGGATATGTCTTGTAGGAGTACATGTACTATGAGTGGACATGCATATTGAGACACATGATTTATAGTCAGATACATCTTACAGGAAGGCATGTTCAACCTGAAGACAAGTTTTGTAGGACTGCATGTTATGCATGAGGTCGTCATGTATTACTGGAAGACATGCTGTAGTGGTGGTAGTTGTCAGAGGACATGTCTAGTTGGTGGACATGTCTCACAGGTCTGTGTAGAGACTGTAACTATTTAAACGGCATTGAGTTTAGGCAACTGTTGATCTTTTTTTCCTACAGTAATTTTTTTTCTATGAGACATGATTTCAAACTGTGTATTGTTTAAAATAATTTTTTGATAAGTTCATCAGATTCATGTATGCTTGGCAAACATATCCCCTAAAGTATGGTTAGAATGCATCAATTTTAAAATTGAAGTTGAAATGAGCCAAACAATGGTGATGGGAAGAGGTCCAGATGTTAGCATACAGCATTAGGATTTATTTTAAATGTTTACAGGATTAAATTTTATATTAATACTATGCAGTGTTCTAGTGAAATCTTTGACAAGCATTATTTTGGTTATACAGGAACTTAATTTTGTTATACAGGATTGTGATGAGTGGAGGTTTGAAAGGAGTGGGGGTGGAGTGGGGAGAAAGTGGGTGTACAGGATTCTGTATCTTCAGCTGATCTCCCAAAGCAGCTGTCCCTTGCAGCAATTGGTTTTTGTGGCACACTAATTCAGTGTGCAGCAAATTTTATTTGCCCTTTGAAATGCTCATGTTTTTTCTTGTTAACTTCGTAGGCAATGTTAAAATGCATTAATGCCTCTTTGAAATGGTAGATCATGAATGCCTAATTCCCTTTGATGAAAATAAAATGGTGGACATTTTAAAGCCTTTTTTGGACTTCTTTTGGTTATTCCACTTGAACAATGGGGTATGGACAAATGGGACATAGCCTGGGTTACTTTCATTAACCTCAATATCATATCTGCCAATTTTGGGCCAAATTCTTAAAGCCATTTGGCAGATTATCTTAAGAATATGAGGGGGTTGGTTCTAAGGAACTAGTGTTCCATGTTGGGCAATTTGGTGATGGCCATCCTGATACCAAAATAAAGTTTACTACATTTTGTAGGGCTCCTTCTAGCATAGATGTTTACATATCTTGAGATAGAACTAAGATTCCCTGAAATGTCAAGTCAGTAGGACTATCCTTTTTTCTTTCAATATATTTTTTCCTTCTGTTGTTTTTCCACTTTTATAACTCATTTTCCTATTATTTGGATCTTTTTTCCCTTCTGTTCCTACCTTCTATGATATCTTTTTTGTGTATGTTTGTTCATGTGTGCATAATTATATATTTACCCAAACATCTTATACTAATAGAGCTAGTGATATTTTTTTAAATATATTTATATATGTAAATATGTTTATGATAACCTGCCAAATGGCTGTATGGATTTGATTGAAAATTGGCATATATGATATTCAGGTAAGTGAAAGTAACCTTGGCTATGTCCCATTTGTCAGCACCCCATTGTTCAAGTTGAGTAATTAAAAGAAGCAACAAAAAAAATGGCACTTAAACATCTGCCATCTTATTTCCATCAAAAGAAATGCATGGGCATTCACATGCTACCATTTCAAGGAGACATTAATGCATTTTTACATTGCCTGCCAGATTTGAACAACTGTGGATTCTATAATGTATATAGCGTATATACCACAATTATATACTGCACAGTATGACAAAGACAGTTTAAACCCAAAATGTCTGCAAATTTAATCAACTGTGGATAAAATCTGGGAATGTTTTAAGTGCATGTATATGACCACACCCATTTCTGTTTTCTTAAAACATACCCAGATTTTATTGATTCCAAATATATATGGGTTCATGGGTCTAATTCCTAAGGTTCAAATGTTCTTACTCAAATACCATTTTGGCATTTTTAGCCTTACACAGGAAAGGAAGAGGTGTGGCCAGATGGAACCCAGCCCATGTTACTCCTAGAGTGGAGTTGTATAAGCATACCAAGTTTTAAATCTGTTGCTCCAATAGTTTTTCTGGCCAAAATACCATTTTTTGGCTTTTTCTTGTTACCATTGTAACAATTTTCCGAAATTTTAGCCCATGCTTTAAGTTGGGTCAAAACCTATTATCATGCCAAGTTTCAGAAAAATCCACCCACAGGTTTGGCCAGAATGATGGTACAAACAGAAAAACAAACAGGGAGACAGACAGACAGACCGACCGACCGACCGACCGACCGACCGACCGACCGACCGACCGACCGACCGACCGACCGACCGACCGACCGACCGACCGACCGACCGACCGACCGACCGACCGACCGACCGACCGACCGACCGACCGACCGACCGACCGACCGACCGACTGATGGACCGACCAACCGACCGACCGACTGACCGACACATACACACAGACAGGCAGACACACAGACAGACAGACATACAGACATCTCCTTTTATATATATATATAGGAGACATATATATATAAATGAAACTTCTCCTAAAACCTATATAATAGGTGCTAGATGAACGCTTGCATAATCTGATAGTAGATAAATGAATAATTAATGAAAAGAGTCCACCAAAAAGATGTCCTCCAGAAAGTAGTATCTTACAGTGCGCATTTGATTCTCTATATCATGTTCTCCATTAAACATGTACTCCCATAAGACATGTTTGGAAAACACATCTTCCAGTAATACATGTTCTCCTGTAAGATATGTCCTCAAGTAAGACATATTCTCCTTGTAATATTTATAGTTCATCCAAAAAAGTATTGTCCTTTAAGATGTCTTCATCTAAGACATATCCTCCCATGAGAGATGTCCTCCTGTAAGGTATGTCCTCCAGTTAGACATATCCTCCTATAACACATGTCCTCCAGCAAGAGATATCCTATCATTCAAAAGGTTCTTCTGTAGGATGTGTCCTCCCATAAGAATGCTATCCTGTAAGACATGACTTTAGCAATACATGTCCTTCTATAAGACAAATTTGTGACCACAGCCCACCGAAGGTGGCCTAAGAAAGAAATGCTGCTAATAACACCAATTCCATGAAATAACAATGAAATTCTCTGGTATTGCATAAAGTTACTGAATTACTTTATCTGTATATTTCCTTGAACTATCATGCTGGGGGTTAACACTTGAGTTTTGTGGTATTTTTACTGTTATCACACAGGCTGTGGCATTACCTAGTTAAACTATTTTTACAGTGTATATGTTAATATCTCAATATATATATATAATCTGATGTGTGTGTGTGTCCATGCGTATGTGATATACGAAAAGTGTTTTGAGGTGGTGAAAGAGGACGGAAGTAGTAGTGGTACGATGATGCATAGAAAATCTCATCAGAGGGACAGAATGCTCAAAGAACAGGAAGTGTAAGTGTATTAAATTAACAAACACTGATAGATGTATGTACTACTTTGAAATAATCCATCTGTGTGCACTCAATTCTTAATTGAACGGTTGAAGTTAGCCTCACATGTCCATATATATTCAGAATTAGTGTCACCAAGGGAATGTTTTAATTATATCTCTATTGCCATACCCTCTTTAGTGTTCAAAAAGTGAAAAAGTACTTTTTTCATTAAAAAAAAAATTATGAAAATAAGGGGCTAAACTTGGTATGCATACACAACTTGAATGTGGGAGTAACATGGGATGGGTTCCAGCTCATCACACCCTCCCTTTTGGTGTTAAGTCTAAGAATGCCTAAAATGGTACTTCTAAACAATGCTAGGACCTAGATAGTCATACATATAACCCCATATATATTAGTATTAAGTGTTGTCAGATGGACATTTCAAGAATGTCCATAAGGCCACACCCCTTTTTGTGTTTGCGTGAGGTCAAAAATATCTAAAAAATTGTACCTTGGCCTAAGAAACCCTGGGAGCTACAGCCCTAAAACTATGTATGGATACACCGTTTGACTCATGGAGTAACATAGGCATGGTCTCACTTGATCACACTTCTTTCTCCCTTCATTTCAGGCTATAAAGTGATCATACTAATGTATATATGATTGTAAGTGTGTATCCTAGTGCTAGCCCTATCCCTAGCCATAGCCCTAGGAACATATAATTGAGTGTTCATGACTTGTGTCAATATTTCTTGGATAGACCTTTTCCTTTTTCCATACTTCTGGGGAAATTAAAAATTTTTTTCTCCCTTCATTTAGTTAGAAATATTTCTTATTTCTAGTTTCTACATCTTTTTTGTTAAAACAAGTCTCTTTTAGTTTTTCTTAGTATGGGGGGGGGGGGGGGGGGTGGTTTCTTTGCAATATTGTGGAAGAAAGTATACATTCTATTATTTACCTATGATAATAGCTTCTTCTTTACATTACATGATATGGAATTTGGAGTCAATGATTTTGGGATGTAAATTAAGCATGTACAATAATCGATCATATGTTTTTAATGATGATTTTAAGAATCAGAAATAACTGCTGTTAGGTACTGCTCAGTCAAAAACACTCAGTTAATTAATCAATTTATCAATATCAGCAATCTGAACTTTGGTAGCAGTTGGGCATGCATTGAAGAAATAGAACTGCGCATGACTTCCATAAGAGATGATGTTATATATAGGTTCATCATGATATACTTTCATTGCAGGAATTGAACTGAGTATATGAAATCTCGTTTGAATCGAATTTACTTCACTATAACATGGCAATGAAAATAATTTACTTGTTCCAGTCCGGAAAAAATTAATTGAAGATATACACTTCGAGCTTCAGTTCGTGTAAGGCATAGCACACTTCTTGTGTCTGTGGATTGCATAATAATAATGTGGAAGCACTCATATTTAGAGTTTTCCTTATTGATTGCCTCCCTAAGCTCTATCAAATCAATAATTTTCTGGCCAATCTTTCACACAGTTGTACTAGTAAAAGTAAGAATAAAAAATATTTCTTTAAAATAAAAACAGTAAGTAGGGATGATATGTCAGTAAAAAGTGCAAAAACAAGAATTCTGTGACAGTGCATGTTACAAAAATCCCTAGTTCACTGATTCCTATGAATTTAGAATTCTACACAATAGTGTGACAGTCTGCGTTGCGAAATTCCTGTAAACTTAGAATAATTATTCTACATGAGCTGGCTACAAGCTAATTGAATAGGTGGCAGTCTTTTGGCATCACATCTTACACATTATGTGAGAATGTGAAATCGGAGAAGTAGGGAATTTTGTCACATATGCACTGTCACAGAATTCTTGTTTCTGCACTTTTTGCTGACATATCATCCCTACTTACGGTTTTATTTCAAAGAAATATTGTTTATTTTTATTTGTTCCTTTTAATTTTTGCACACTGTCAGATAGCTGGCTACAGTTCTTGATTGGCATCTTGTATACATCCAATTGGCATCCACAAGAAACAGAGAACAAAGAAGTGTCGGCAGGGCGGAGGCTGATGGATAAAAAAGAACCAGCAGAACAAAGAGGAGGAGAAGAAGAGAAAAAAGATAAACTGAACTTGAGCTGTGTGCTTGCCAGATCTATTAGTTTTGAGACCAGTGTCTTTGTATTCTTTAGAACATACTATTTTGTGTGAAATGTTCTGGTTGTTGGCATCTATTGTGTATGTCAGTTATTGAGTTTAAAGTGTTCAGTTGCTAATTGTTAATTCACTCTTCGAGAGTTGGTACGCAGCAAGGGGAGTTACTTGCTGACTTTGTCTAGCCGAGGTTGTGGGGTAAGGGAAGTCCCTCAATAAGGTTGGCGTTGGAGGAGTTGCAGATACTTGTGTTGGTGGAGCATTTTATCCTGACAGTCATCATTATTTGACCAATTAGCTCTGTCAGAACTCAAGGTTCAGTGAAAGGCTTGACTTAAATCTTGCTCCTTTAAAGAAGGAACAATACACTATTGTATTAGATTAAGGTCTTACTTCATGTTACACATCAAGCTCATAATTGTATTTTTCTAAAAATACATGTGTGTATTGCCTATACAGAATGAGTGTATTAGCTTTGTCTTAATAAGATGACTGGTGTGAATATTACATGGAGTTTGAAGGGCCATGGGAAGGCCAAATTAATAAGGTGAAATGGATATTTTGTTCCTCTTCAACAGAAGTGGAAAAGTTATATAACCAACCCTTCATAACTCCTCACTGGAAGAGGGGCCTCACCCACATATGGTCGAGTGTGTCATTACATACATATAGGTAACATACTACCAAAACTATAAAATAACACTAAAGTGTTGCAGGTTGATCATGTTTTATAATTTCAAATATATAATTTTATTTAGTTACTTCTAATAACCCTATCCATACCCTTAGCAAAGATTTATCCTAGTAGCTTGGACAAAAAGGCTATCTTATTACAATCCACTAAACTGGCCAATATGTTATAATCATCATTATATATGCTGATGTGTGTGTTCATGATTTTCCATAGCAAGTTCAATGATATTAACTTATGGCCTGTCCATGCAGTTCTATGCCCTTATTCTTTTATTTATCACCTGCCCCTATTTTTCCATTTAATCTACCCTTGAAGGACAAGGTGCAGTTACCACACTTAATCTACCAACGGTTTGGAGGAATTCATGAAGAAGGACCAATAAAGGAATTTTCCGTCATATTGCTCTTACAAAAGATTCTGGTGTGAAACAAGTTTTGTTCCATCCTCTACCATGTTCCCTCAGGCAATATTGGAGTCACAGGCAAGTCAGCATATGGTGTCTTTCCTTCCTTTAAGCCGACTACCTCCTACTCCATATCCTTCTCCTCCTCATCCTCCCTCACATCCTCATCCTCCTCCTCATTCTCCTCCCTTTCAAATCTGTGCCCTGTGCTTCTCCACCAAAGAAAAACAACTTACTATGGTTATCCAAAGAATGAAGATGCCAATCGAAGAGAGAAGACAATTTTGCTCTTTGAGCACCAAAAATGACTATGCATTTTATATGATGTAGGTAGTGGGGGAAAGTGGGAAGGGAAGAGGGGAGGGGAGGAAAGAAGGAGAAAAGAGAGAGGGCAAAGAGGGACTTTGACACATTGTTAGAAACTTATCATATATAAATTAACAATAGAAGATCGTATTGACTTATATAATAGTTGAATTAGTGTCTTGTAATAATGATTATTCTATGAGTACAAACTTTTAAAAAATGGGGGGGGGGGGGGGGGGGGGGGGAAACAAAAAAGAACCCCTCCACCCACTACATATTGCAAAGAAAGAAAATAGTATGCAACATATCAATGCAGTTTAAATCTGAAGCCAAAATTATATATAACTGTTTTGTTTAGTTTGAACAAAAGAACTTTAAAATTTTTAATTTATTAATTAAAACGTATTTGATAAAAGAGAAAATAACTATATCAAATATATATACTATTTTTGGTAGGGATTTGGGGGGGGGGGGGGTGTGGGAGTGCTGAGGGAAGTTGTAATAAAATTGGATTGGGTCCATGAAGACGAAGGTTGATGATTATTTTCTATTTGAATCTACTAGTACTCCCATTGCTCCAACAACAGTATTCGGCCTGCTTGGTCCTTTCAATAGCTTTGGGCAACCAAAACAACTTCCTGTGTGTGAGGCTACAACCAAAACAAACCCATTGATCCACATACATGCGGTTAATACACTTACTCAGTTATTTTGAGACCATATGCCAAATTCAAGCCATCTGGCCAAAATGAATTCCTATAGTTAAAGCTATGATAAAAACACACCTACATGCGGTTAATAATTTTCACCCGGTGGCTTGGAGACCACATGCCAATTTTTGGCCTGGTTAGTCCTCCAATTAGTTTTTGGCTGGCAAAACAACTTCCTGCGGGTGTTACTATGATGAAACCACACCCATTAACACATCTACATGTGGTCAATAATGCCCGCCTGATTACTTGGAGATCACTTTCCAAGTATTTGCCTGGTTGGTGCTTTAATTACTTTTGCTAGCAAAGTAACTTCCTATGGCTTTGAAAAAATCACACCCACTCCCACATGCACATGCCATATGCCAAAGTTCAACCGGTTTGGTCCCTAAATGTGCTCTTTGCAGCCAAAACAACTTCTGTGGGTGTGGTTTTGAAAAACTACACCCAATGCCACACACATTAGTTTAGTGACTTTCACCCAGTTACTTGTAGTCCATATGCCAAATCTAAGCCTGGTGGGGCCTTTGATTAGCTTTTGTTAGCAAAGCAACTTCCTGTGGGTGTGGCTCTACACAAAACACACCCATAAGTGGTTAATAATGCTTACATAGGTACTTAAAGGACACGCACAAAATTTCAGCCAGATTGTGTGCATGCGTGCATGCATGCATGCTTGACTGCCTGCCTGCCCGCCTGCCCGAACACAAACAAATAAACAAACAAACAAATTTTAAATGAAAAAAACGAAGAATTAAGAATTATAGTAACCAGATAAAATTTAACAATTTATAATTTCCTGTTCCAAAAGGGCTTGGGGATATGCCCTAGCCCACACAGGGCTCCTCCACTTTGTAAACCTTGTTCATGATAAAGCTTTGTTTGTGAAGACTATTTAATTTATTGTCAAAATTATTATGAGAATGATCATAAAGTGTCAAAAATAGCATGTAGAGTCCCTGAAATCACTTATTAACTGGTTATGCCAGACCCTTTTCTGGTATGTATTAAGTAAGAGAGTATTTGGAAACAACTGAAAGAACACTCCCTGTGTTTGTGGCTGGCATAACAAGTGTTTAAGCAGGCAATGCACACACAGCTTAAATTAAAGATGGCAGCTCTGAGCAGGAGAGAGCTCACTTAAATGGAGAATAGTGGAGTGAAGAGTTTGGGTTGCCTCTGCATGGGCAATGATGAAGTACATTTTCCCATGCATTGGCAGTGAATTCATCTGAAGATATCCGTACAGATTGAAATTTTTTATTAAACTTTTCCCTCTCAGCAGATTTTTTACAAATGAATTTTACCTAAACACAGTCACTTTAAAAAGTTCACAATGTCTAAATATTACTTTCTTGGGAATCTCATTGTTGTTTTTGTTGTTGTTCTTGATATGAAACTTCCTCTGACCACCAGTGCTGAGGTTCACTTGTGAAGGAGTGCTTTGTGGGAGGGGGGGAATTCATTTCTTTTTTCAAATTGTTTGCCAAAAAAAAAAGTCATGAAATCTGCAGCAGAATATCTATATATATATCAAGAGTAGTAAATTCGGTGAATGATTTGTTGATGCTCATCTAGAGAGTGGACAGGCAGGAGTCAGACTTCATCTCTTACCAGATGCAATTCGTGAGAAGAAAAAGAAATTTCAAATTTAGCTGTCAAATCCTGCCCTTTTACAGTAAAGCAAGAAGAGAGAGTAGAGGGTGGGGGGGGGGGGGAAATAAAGAAAAAAAAGGGAAACCACCAACAAGAGCTGCTATCCCCAGGTGGTCAACCATCCAAATACTGAGCAGGCCTAACAGTGCTTAATTCAGTAAGTAATTTTACTTGAAATCAATCTGAACAAAAAAAAGAGTTTAACCCCAAAATTGTCTACAGATTTGAGCAACTGTGAGGTGGTCACCCATACAAGTTATGAACAGGTAAACTTCAGTAAGTAAAAACACAATTAGGTAAAAGTTGTGGTAAAATTACAACTTTTGGTTTGATTCTCATTCAGTAAACCAATTGAGCAATGTGAGGTGGTCACCAACACAACTCACCCCAGAAATCACCCCAAAATTGTCTTCCTGGATCTGAGCAACTATGAATTCTAAGTGCATTTTTGGTGGGATTTTTGCAAAACGATAGTCAAATCAAATCGATTTGAATTAATGCAGTGTCTGTGTATGTGGTCAATTAAGTCTACTCCTGGAGGTGCTACCATGGCATGACAGAATTTTTGAAAACCTTTTGACCTCAATCATGTTTTAATAATAATAACACAGCAATAAACCTTTATATTTTAGTTGCATTGATTTCCTTATTATTGGACGCCCTAAATCCCATCCATGGTTTCTGCAATGAGGGTGTACTACAATGGCCAACAGGAACAGAGCTAATGGTTATTGAGGTGTTAATTTCCTGAATTAATACTTGGGTGCACTGCACAGAGCTCTAGGAAGTGAATTCCAGAGACTAGGGATATGCGCATAGCTGAAAATGAATACAATTATTATATGAGCATACATTCTAATCTGTATCAATCACAATAATAACTTTTTTCATCTTTTTTTAAATATTTTTAATTAAACATTGATTTGGAACTGTTTCAGGACTTTCTGAACTATCACCAACAGATGCTGAAGATCTCTGGTGGCCAGTCTGATGCCATTCCAACAGATGTTGCTACAATTACAATGAAATGAATAGTACTACAGTTGAATAAACAATTTAAAAAATAAAAAATAAATCCATGTAAATCTCTTCCTCTTCACATGTTTCTTTTGCTTGGGTGGTCCTCTCAACATCACCTTGGCCTTGAGCAGCTTATGATCCATCCAGTACTCTTCAGATCTCACCACGAAGACATCATTGCATATCATCCTCTGACTCTTCCTCATGATCACACAGTCAATGCAATGCTCACTTTTTTTTTATCGCTCAAAGTTCTCTTTCTCTAAAAGTTTCCCCAATGTTCTTCTCCAGGGATTGTAATGTCTCGATTCAACTGATACCAAATCAAGGCCTTCACAGATTATATCATTTAATGATGTCAACTTCTGCATATAAAAAACTCCTCTACCAATTTTATCAGCTATAGAGAATGTGCTCTTTGGTCCATATAAAGTTAAGCATGGGGGGGGGGGGGGGGGGGGGGGGGGCATAACTTACATAACATAATTGAAAGATCACATAAGTGGAAACCACATTTCAACTAAATTAATCTAGTAACATCAACAATAATTATATGTAATGATCTGATACTAAAGCTAAACATAATGATGTAATGACATCTTACTTTAATTCACAATTAAAGTAAGTTTAATTTGTCTGTCTGTGTGTATGTTTGTGTGGGCTAAACTCTTTTCAAACCCCTGAAGGGATTTTTGAGAAATCTTTCAGGGACTTCTTGGGGTACCTTACAGCACATCCTCGAAAAGTGTGGCTATGGGCGTGATTTTCTCAATGTGGGCAATTTTGATGACATGGAACACTAACTATTACAGAAACTTGGCCCGTTTAAGCATACTAAAACGTTTGTTACTGCAGGAGGCCAGAGACCAATTTAAAAATTGCCCAGTAGAGCATGATATTCTGTGTTTTGTTGTTGTTGCTAGTATATACAAATATATTAGAAAATAGTAACTCAGTACTGCATTCAGTCATTGGTCTTGTAGACTTACCCACTAACACAACAATGCTTTAATATTTATTCATGTGATCAAAATGGCTCAAAAACAATGAATTGCACATTTGGACAAAATGCAGAACACAGTGAATATGATTAAAAAAAATATTAGTCTTGGTAGGTTTTGAATGTCCATTTGTTGTCAGGAGCAACCAAAGCGCCTGCGCTCTGCCTCCATGGTGCCCACCATAGTCCAGCAATTGTTCTCCACGTCATAGCACTCCACACTACTGGAGTAACCTTTGTCTGAGCCTTGGCCCCCGAGAGCGTAAAGTTTCTTTCCGACCACACCAACACCATGACCACTTCGACTCTCTGTCATGTCCGCCACCACCTTCCACCCTCCCCCCTCCTCTTCACAGTACACCTCAACACTGCACAAATTTTGGGCACAGTCACACCCTCCCACAACAAAAAGCGAGTTCCCGACCACACCCACCCCCGCCATACAGCGTGGGGAGTGCATGTCTTGTATGAGATCCCACCGGTCAAGGTCAGGAGTGTAAACCTCACAGCTTGCTAGATCACCGCCTCCGTCGTAACCCCCGACGACATACAGCTTCTTGTTGAGAACTGCTACGTCATGCATGCTACGAGCCACACACATGTCGGCAACGTTTGTCCACTGGTTCAGTATTGGGTCGTATCTTTCCACACTACGAAGACAGCTGGTGATACCATCGTAGCCACCAACAGAGTAGATGGCGTTGTCTAGAGAAGCTGCAGCAACACTGCTTCGCTCTTGCAGCATGTCGGACAATTGAGTCCATGAGTTGGAGTGTGGGTCATAGCACTCCACCATTCTGTGGCGGGAGAAAGGAGGACGGAAGAGAGAGGAAGAGAGAGAGGAAGAGAGAGAGGAAGAGAGAGAAAAAGAGAGAGGAAAAGAGAGAGGAAGAGAGAGAAAGAGAGAGAAAGGGAGGGAAGAAAAGGAAAGAGAGAGGAAGAGAGAGAGGAAGAGAGAGAGGAAGAGAGAGAGGAAGAGAGAGAGGAAGAGAGAGAGGAAGAGAGAGAGGAAGAGAGAGAGGAAGAGAGAGAGGAAGAGAGAGAGGAAGAGAGAGAGGAAGAGAGAGAGGAAGAGAGAGAGGAAGAGAGAGAGGAAGAGAGAGAGGAAGAGAGAGAGGAAGAGAGAGAGGAAGAGAGAGAGGAAGAGAGAGAGGAAGAGAGAGAGGAAGAGAGAGAGGAAGAGAGAGAGGAAGAGAGAGAGGAAGAGAGAGAGGAAGAGAGAGAGGAAAAGAGAAAAGGTTTAATTTAGTAACAGGTTCATTGGAAGTGAAGACAATTTAATAGAGAAAACCACACCCACAATAGAGGTTATTACTTTTTCATGTCCACGACCACACACACATCAGTGTTGCCCTAACATAATAATAGTATTTCCCACATCAATGCAACTAGTACTCACAAATAATTATGAATCACTTCTACATCTAATTGAAAGTACAGGAAATGACACCAACAGACGCAGTGATGGATATAGAGCTGCACACAATCTAAAGCTGAATACTAGCCAGACTAATGTGGAGCAATGTAAAAACTGATTTACCAACACAGCAAGATGATTTTCCTTGAGCACTGCTTTGATTTTATCATATATTGCCTGATAAACACGTGACGTGAAATCAAATAAAATTTGATGTAAGAATTGAGGTTATGTGTGAGATTAAAAGCCCCCCCCCCCCCCCCCCCCAACTGACAATAATTATTGTGGGAAAGAATGGGATTAGAAAAGATTATCGTAATCCCTCACACACAAAAAGAGAGGATGTAATATATACTAGAACCCAAAAATTCAGTCATCTCCAGCATGACATTAAAGCTTAACAGTGCTGATGTTTAGCAGGCTGCCTTGAGCAACAATATCAAGAAAATATCACTGCTTTGTAATCACTGATGATCATCACAGGTCTACTTGCCCAACTAATTTACTGAACAGTACACATGATTAACACACCTTTAATCTAATTTACACTTAATTACTTGGAGTACAAGTATATAATGAATTTTAACAGTGCTAGCGTGTCATATCCTCTGGTTTATTGACACCCTACACAATGAACCCAAGTTTCCCAGCATGATTCATGATCTCGCGTTAATCCCAAGGTCACAAAATGTAAAAAAAATAATAAATAAATAAATAAATATTAATAATAATAATAATAATAAAAAATAAATAAATAATAAAAAATAAATAAATTAAAAAAATAATAAAAAATAAATAAATAAAAATTTAAAAAAAACAAACAAAACGTTTCCTGTCCAGTCACTAGTGCACATCTTTTTAACTTCTTTGTAGTTCCTTTTTCATCAGCACAGGAATGAAGTAATTCAAAACAGCACAGCAGGCCAGGGAAGTTCCAAGACGCCACCAAAGTATCAAAACAAAACAAAACAATTCCCACCTTTCCCCCTCTCCCAATATTTATAAATTGGTATAAATAGGTGAGAAAGTTAATAAAATTAAGAATTTAAAAAAATTGGTGCATTTCTTGTATTTTTTTCATTTCATTTTTCCAAGTGGAAGATTTGTGACAGCTGGACATAAAAAAAAGGAAGACAACTTGAGCACAACTTCAACTGACACAAAGGAAGGAGAGAGAAGGAGAAATGTTTCTTTTGCTGATACAGAGAGAGAAAGAGAGATTCTGCACATATGGCCTGTCACCTTTCCCTCCCCCCTATCTGCTCAAGCCACAGCCATTATTCAAGTGACAGTGAACAAGGCAACTAGAGCATTCCCCCCCCCCCCCCCCCCCCCCCCCCAGTTCCCCAGTCCAAGTGCTATAACTTATGAATACATTACTGTTGCATCTCTATACAGAGTAGGAGCAATTGAGTGTCTGCTCAAACTAGAAATGGTTCCAAGGCAGCAATGTTAAACTTACTTAGTAAGTCTGCATAGAGTTATTTTAGCTAAAGTGGTTTCTACAGTTCTATTTTTTCTATTATTAAGATACACAGATAATATTGCCTTCATAAAGATGTTTCTACATCAACTCATATAAGTTTTCAATGGCATTAGCACACACAAGCTTTGTTAAACCTACAAAGTGCTTTTTCCTTCTTAGTTAAGCACACAAAATTAATCTGTAACTTGATTGCAAGTTGAGAGGTTTCTGTTGTTCTTCAAGAGATCAGAAATGAATCCTTACAAGATCATCCAAAGGCAATTTCCAATGAATATAAGCATACTTAAGAATAACCACACCTGCCCTAAAAATCCATTTACTTTCGTTTAATAATACGTAGTTCAGTTGTTGAGTTACTAATATAGTTCTTCTTCACCCATGAGCTTAAAAGGAAAAGCTTGTCAGAAAGTAGCAAATTAAATTGAAGATTGTTGAGAAATCGCTTTATGTTAATCACCAAATTTAACAAGTGAAGTGAATTTGGTTCACCTACATACTTCCCCTCATAGTTCACCAGAGGAGGTGACCATTTCTGAGTCAATGCACTTACTATATAGTTGCAGCATTTGATTGATAGTTACATATTCCAAATGTTGATGTCAAATCTGAATGAAGTGATCATAACCAAGTCTTATTCACTCAGTAATTCGAGGTCAGATCTTGTGGGGTGAATGCTAACATTGCTCAATTGCCTTTTGACCTCATGTCAAATTCAAAAGGAACCGTGGTTGTTGGCATTACCACGAATACTCTTGTAGTCCCTTAGCTTAACCACAGACTTTTTTTACACCTACAAACTATCAATCACTAATTTAGAGTATTGTGGTTGAGTTTACACTAGAAGTAATTTTAAAATAACACTTTAAACAGCAGTTTTAAAAATCTATCTATCTATCTACCTATCTATCTATCCATCCATCCATCTATTTTCTATCTGTGAGCAACCACTGGGCTTATTGGGAAAACTATTGGCATGAGCCAGTGGAGAAGGGGGGGGGGAGGTGTTTACACGATTATATTGCCTATTTGTGCATAACCACAGGGATTTAATGAACCGCTGGGCTGATTGGGATGAAATTTGGCATGATCACTTTCTTTCCCCCATTCCCAATTTTCCTTTCCATTTTCCATTGCAACGGGTGCAGTCAAAGTGAGGACAAGGTGAGATTCTTTTCTTTCCCTCCTTTTTGGATAATTTAATTCTCTCTCTACTCCCCCCCCCCCCCCCTCAAATACTATTTGGTTGTACTCATTGCAGTGGAAAAATAAAATAAGAGGGGGAAAGGTCAAAAAAAAATAAATAAATAAAATAAAAAAGATGGAATCCCACAAGTTGTGCCGTACATTCATAATTTCTGCTGTACAGGGCTCTATCTCCGTCTTTTTACAAACTGCAGTTTTTGCGATCAAACTATTATTGACCTGGTCATCTTATGCATATTGCACAGTGAAATAAAATTATTCAAAATATGTACACAAGCATTTCTGAAATGGCATTAAACATAGCCTTAAATCTAAGCTTATGACAAATGATAGCCAAAAGTGCTGATACAGCAATTTCCGGGGGCTCTGTAGACTGGACAGACAGAATTAACCACTAACACTGTTTTGAGTCCTCACAGCTACCTCAAACCGAATTGAAGTGACTTTATATGTATTTTACACCACATTGGGCTTTTACACACACACACAGTGGACAACAAAAAAAAACTTTCAATAATGTGGTAGATTATAACAAGTGTTTGCCAATATGGCATGTAAAAATAGCCTGATCAATGATTGGAATTCATATTTTTGAAAAGAGTGAAATCCATATTGGTGAGATAATGCTAGCCAAAAAACCGATAAAAAAACCACCAAAAAAAAAAAAAAAAAAAAAAAAAAAAAAAAAAAAAAAAAAAAAACCACCAAAAAAAAACGTTACACTACACACAACACAAAATAAGAGTGGCTAGCTGATGCGTTATTCCTCTCAGCACTGCAGATATATAATTAATGTCATGATGACTCCCTTTCCATTCCTGTTTCCACAAGCCCAACTAAACATGAACTGCCTGAAGTATAAGGGGCACACACAAGCACATACACAATATCTGCTACACCACTTGCTTCTATCCTTGTCTATAAAGAAAATATCCATTGCTTGAATACTCTATTCAATCCTTACAAGAAGCCTATGGAGTACATAGGCATTAATAACTGTAAGTAAATACTTCCTCATCCCCTATCACAGCACAGTGGGTGGGTGAAGAACTTGCTAACTCCCCAAGTTAATCACAGGACTCAGTCAGTAATGATTGGACTTCAGGAATCCTCTTCCATAACAACATCCCAAATGAACACATGGGGATTTTATTGATGACATAGTAGAAATAACTAGTTGGGCACTGGCATTCACCTCCAAACATTGTGTAGTACATTTTTTAGCAACATATTGTGAACCAGCTGGAACATTCCATATTCTCCCCCCCCCCCCTCCCCCCACACATTGATCCATTTCCCCATCCAGCAAGGAAAATGAATTAAAAAAGAAATAAAATGTATGCACTGATGTCGTTATTCACTTTCTCTCAGTGTGTATGTTTGTGTATCTCCGGAACTCCTCCTAGACGTGTGGATCGATTATGATAAAACTTTGCATGAATAATCCCTATGGCCCTGGGATGTGACAGAACATTTTCGGTTCAGTTAGGGCTTAGGCAAGATTATTTTAGTGTTTTTGACAATTTTGGTAAAATGCACAGAAATGGGGCAATTGAGTGAATCATTTTTGACGAAACTTGGTGTGAATGTTTCCTATAGCATCAAGATGTAAAAGAAAACTTTAGTTGCAAAAAAAGAAAACTTTACTGGATAGATGAAATATAATTGATGAAATATAATTGATGAAATATAACTGATGTTCTAGTCAAGTAGGCCTCTTGATTGTCAACCTTACGGACTCCATATACCAGAGGGCATCACAAGTAGTCAATTGTATGAAGTCTAGATTTACTAAGGCCAAGGAAAGTTTATCCTACGAACTTGTGGTCATAACATTAAGAAATTATGCAGACACTTTCATCAACTTGACAGACTTGATGAGTGGCAGCAGCTCATTCTGGGAGTACTAATAATAAAATCATAATATAAATAAATAAATAAATAAATAAATAAATAAATAAATAAATAAATAAATAAATAAATAAATAAATAAATAAATAAATATATATACATACATACAAACTTTAGCTACGATAATAATGCTCAGAACAGAAAGAGGTAAGCCGTGACACTAGAGTGGAATGGAGTGGAGTGGAGTGGATGGTGGATCACAACCTTAAGAGTGTAAAGAAGAGAGGAAGAAGAACTTCAATGCATCACACACACAGCAAAGCTATTCATGCACCAGAAACTTCCCTCCAAGCTTGACTACCGAGATAATGGTCGATGTGAAGAAAAGGGTTCACATTACTACTCAGAGATAACACCATATCTCCTCCCACCCCCAAGAATGCAATATTAAGAAAATAAATAAAAATATATGGAGAATCAAAAAATATTTTTAAAAATTATAAAATTAAAAAAAAAAGAAAAAAAAAGACGGGTGCGGGAGAGGTGAAAGTGAATAACAAAAGAGCAAAGAAACAAAAACTGGATCTATGTAGAGACCACTAGTTTGATGGTGTATGATTTCAAACCAGAATCACCGGTCAATGTATTGCATGAAATCACCAAATGAGCACTACCTGATGAAATTGATAAAGGATCATCCAACTTATAATTAATATGGGTAAAGTATTAAATATTTTTATCAGTCCCCCCCCCCCCCCCAAGGGTAAATAAAATATAATCAATAATAATCAACACAACAAAAAAAAATTTCTCTATTTTAATAAACCACTTTCCCCTCCCTGTTTCAAGTCAATACCATGTGAATTAGATGCTAATCAGAAACCAATACCCAAAAAATCAACAGCCCTCACAACATGGAGAGCTTGGATCATGCCTGGCTTCTGCTTTGATTAGTAAACTTATTGATTAAACAGAAAATAGAAAAGCAAGAGGAAACGGGTGGAAGTTGTTTTCTATCAGAAATTAATCAAATAAGAATATCTGACAGTGTTCATTATTAAAGCCGAACCAGTATAGTAATATTCTCTGTTACAATCTGAAAATCTAGCCATCTCATTAAAACTTGGCACTGTTTTACTAACAGCAAGTCATTGAAATAAATTACAGAACTTTCTTCTCCAATTTTTATCAAAATATAAAATAAAAATGAAATCCAAATTATCAACTCTGCAGTGTTATGACAATTGTTAAAATAATTAATTTCATTCCCTGATCTAGTTAATAGTATTACATTGGAGATTTGTTTAATTTAGCTCACTCATATATTTAACATATTTCATTAAAAAGAAGAAAAAAAACACAATAAAAATTAATAATAATAATAATAAAAAATTGGGTCACATGTTTACCTGAGAGCTTGGACTCCACTGGAACCACCAACCACATAGAGCAAGCTGTTCAGCAGACAGGCTCCAACTCCTCTTCTGCACACGCTCATGGGAGAGAGAGTGCTCCAGCTGTTCTTCCCGGGGTTATAACGCTCAATGCTGCAGACGTTAGATCTGCCAGGAGGGGCCTCCCCTCCCACTATGTAAAGAAATGGACTCTGACATATAGACTTTCGAGGGATGAACTGAGAACATTCTGTTGAAACTGTAGACTGATTTGTGTCCTGTGATTGGGTTTTACGTGCATGCGCCATTAAGGTGTGATACTCATCTTGAGAGGTGATCGAGGGATCCGAGAGCAGTCGCTGAGACAGAAAGGACCACGGGATGAGAGGGAGTTTAACGTAGCGAAGAACTGCGCATACGGATGACAACCGAACTTCCTTATCATGGCCGTACCAACGAAGCACACACTCAAAGACCTCCTCTTCTGAGGTAACGTTGAGGCTCTCAGACTTCACCAGCTGCTTGAGGAGGGAAACGGGTATAGAAAGAAACTCTTCCGTCAGGCAAACCTCTCGGAAGTTCTCTAGAGCAAATTGCCAGCTGGTATTATGCAAGTGCTGACAACTTAGCATCTCAGCAAAGGCTGCAATCCCAAGGCAGTTCTCAGCGTCAATTTGGTCTAGAAGGAAGTTGCAACAAGCCTCCACCACATCCATGATCTGCAAGTGGCTTGCTGCTGCCATGATGGCCTGCACAGATTCTTGGCAGATGACCAAACTTGAGGTGTAAGCAAAGTTGACCAAAGCACCAAGAGCTCCACCCTCCACACCATTCAGCTCCACACGAGATGAGGAGCTCTCAATGTGCTGGTTGGTGAACATGGCATTGAAGTATGGACTGCATGCAGCCAGTACCAGGCGATGGGCCCTGTATTCCTCTTGTTCCACGCAGAGGGTGACATCACACAGGTCACTCCTCTCCCTCAGCAGCTTCATAGCTGACAGCAGTGAAGTAGCATGTCCCGAAGCGGTGAAGACATAATCAGTGCATGCTGGCTGACCGGTAGCTTGGTCTGCAATCATATAAACATACAGTACATGGTGCAGCAGGAAAAACCTAATGCAAGAAAAACTTAAATCTAACAAAACACACCTGTGCAGAGCCCCATCATGTTTAACTGGAGAAGTAAGAGTGTGCCACTTTTGCAAACCTACTGTTTAACTACAGAACTGAGAGCCACCCCAGCGGAACCAACAACCCTTAGAAGCCATTACATTAAAATTATATCTTGTTGTTGCGCATGTAGGGGGCGTGCTCACTTCTACGGGGATGACGTAAGAGGTGACCTCCGGGGATAATCTATTTTGGGAAGAAGTTCAAAAATAGTAGCAATGCCATAAACTGGGTGAAACCAATTGGCTAAAACTTAGCAACCCCTGGAGAGACGACATCACCGGGAGCGGCTTCGTGGTCGCAAAGTGCGTGGCGCATGTGACGTTCAACGGTCTGTGGTGTTCATTTTGATGCACACATCCTTTTAGCCAGGAAGCGGAGAAGAGACTAGTGTACTTATATTACAGGTGAGGAAGACCGAGCTAGGGTAGGAACCGGCAGCTTTCATTTTAAGTGTGCGTGAGAGTAGGAGCTGAGAGAAATGGGTGCGTTCGCCAGCCTCTTCAAGAGCCTGTTCGGGAAGAAGGAGATGAGAATATTGATGGTTGGACTTGATGCTGCTGGGAAAACAACCATTCTGTACAAACTCAAGCTGGGGGAGATAGTTACCACCATTCCAACAATAGGTAAGTTACTTGGTACTTTTGATAAGAAATTGATTACAGTGCTATAATCAATGTATAACACGAAGAAAGGTGAGTTGAACCAGGAGATCAAAATGGCTGAACAGAAACTATCAACAAAGTAGCTGTTTGGAGACTCAATAAAAGCAACAGATCCACAACAACAGTTTCTAGTATTCTGATACCAGTAAAGCCATGCTTGGCCCTGGTAGTCCCTTGTGAAAGCATGACTTCCACCTACCTTACAGTGAAGCCCCAGGGCTAATATCTAACAACAGTATTGGGGTAGGGCTTCATTTGAAAGTCCGAACTCAATAATGCACATTCAATTCTAATTGTTGACATCGTTTCTTGTTAAATACGCTTAGCCTGTTGCATGCATTTATGTTTCTAGTCAACACTAGACTCTATTTGACAGACACTGCTGTGTGTACACTAACTTATACATTCATGCCACCACAGGGTTCAACGTAGAGACGGTTGAATACAAGAATATCAGCTTTACTGTGTGGGACGTTGGTGGGCAGGATAAAATCAGACCTCTATGGCGGCACTACTTCCAGAACACACAAGGTAAGTGCAGATGTGCTTATAGTCCTGTGAAAGCCATTATAATTATGTTAAGATGGGTGGGCTCTATATAAAGTTTTCTGAGAGTAATTTTCACATCTTTGCCGCTGTTAATTGTACTATATGAGCATGGTTAGAGAATATAGTTGTGAACAGGTAATGGAGAGTGATTTCAAAATTGGTGTTATATTAACGCTGCACCCCTGTGATGATTCCATCCTTGCGCTCATAGTCCAAACCTATTCCATACTTATCACATTGGCAGGTTACTTGTGTAGCCCCCCAAGCTGTGTGTGTGTGGATGGGTGGAGGGTGTGCAGACAACATGGGACCTGGATCTCTCTCCCTCTGTATGCATCTCTAGCATGCAGTGTACAGAAGTTTCAGGACTGAGGGGTTGATGGGAAGAGGTTGACGGGAGGAGGTTGATGGGAGGAGATTGATGGGTAGGAGTTGATGGGTAGGGGTTGGTGGGTGGGGGTTGATGGGAGGGAGGTTGGTGGGTGGGGGTAGATGGGAGGGAGGTTGGTGGGTGGGGGTTGATGGGAGGATGTTGATAGGAACGGGTTGATGGAGTGTGTTGCTGGAGAGGTTGACAATACAGGATGAGAAGATAATTGAATTGTCTATCACAAGTGGCAGTTCAATGTGTGTCCACTATGAACAGTATTGATGTGGTTTTGTGGAAAGAGGATGTACTACTATTATGACTATATTAGTGGATCAGTGGATGGAGTTCTGTTATAGTGGCTGTGTGCGTGCGTGATGGTCTGCAGGGCTAATCTTTGTTGTGGACAGCAATGACAGAGAGCGAGTGGTGGAGGCGAGGGAGGAGCTCATGCGTATGCTTAATGAGGATGAGCTGAGAGATGCCGTGCTATTGGTCTTCGCCAATAAGCAGGTGAGGGAGATTCTCCTCCTGAATATGTTGTTATTCTGGTGTAGTATGCGCGTAATTTTTCTCTCCAGATTGTGGTTTTTTAAAAATTATTGTCTTTTGTTGATGCTGGTAATAGCTCTTATATTCATGCTGTTTTTAATATCACCATCTTTATAACTTTCCTGCATGTTAGTTTTGGACCTGGTTTTAATAGGAGCATTATGTTCTTGCAAAGAGATAGACAGAGTGAGAGAGAGAGGTATATGTATGTGTGAGAGGGGTGTATGTGTGTGAGAGAGGTGATGTGTGAGATAGAGGTGATGTGTGAGATAGAGGTGTATGTATATGTGAGAGGGGTGTGTGTGTGAGAGAGAGAGAGCAATCCCTAATGAATGTGTGAGAGAGAGAGAGAGCAATCCCTAATGAATGTGTGTGAGAGAGAGAGAGGTGTGTGTGTGTGTGAGAGAGGTGTGTGTGTGTGAGAGAGGTGTATGTATGTGTGAGAGAGGTGTATGTATGTGTGAGAGAGAAATCCCTAATGAATGTGTGTGAGAGAGAGAGAGGTGTGTGTGTGTGTGAGAGAGGTGTGTGTGTGTGAGAGAGGTGTATGTGTGTGTGAGAGAGAAATCCCTAATGAATGTGTGAAAGAGGTGCATGTGTGAGAGAGGTGCATGTGTGAGAGAGGTGCATGTGTGTGAGAGAGAAGGGTGTGTGTGAGAAAAAGAGCAATCCGTAATGAATGTGTGTGAGGCAGTGCCTGTACGAGAATATGTGTATGTGGAAACGCATTTTGTGAGTTGGTAAAAAATCTGTGAGAAGTATTTGTGGGTGTGATGTAGAAGATTCTAGGTATCTGAAGGTGTGCAGGTTGGCTTAAGTTTGTGGGTAAGTGGGGGGGGGGGGGGAGAGGAGTGGGTCTGGTTGGTTTATTATAGAGAAAGGTGTCTGTTAGATCAATCCTACTTCCTCTTGCTTGTGTTTAGTGTGTTTTCTTGATCGCAGGATCTGCCCAATGCCATGAATGCAGCTGAGATCACGGATAAGCTCGGTCTGCACAGCCTTCGGAACCGCAACTGGTACATCCAAGCCACATGTGCTACTAGCGGTGATGGGCTCTACGAAGGCCTCGATTGGTTGTCGCAGCAGCTGAAAAATGCCAGCAAGTGAACTTTTTGGCTCATAAACAAATTATGGTAAACATGTACGTATATATATTTTACTTACTAGCAAAATTAAAAAAAAAATCTTTGAAACCCCTTCATTTATTAATTACTATTATTATTTGAATTATCATTTTGTGCTTTCCATGATGTTCTGTTTGTGTATGTATGCACCAAATTTTATATATTTCTTTTATTTCTGGAGCTGTGGATAATGGCTTTTAGTGGGCATTAATTAGAATTTCTGTTGTGCACTGGATTGTCAGGTGCTAATTGGAGAGCCAAACACCTTCCACTGTTTATGACATGCTTGATTCATTTTCATGTTTTGGTGGAGCTGGTTGTAACAGTGCCATCACTGTTGATTACCAAGGGAGCAAGATTTGTTGATGACTAACAAATATTTCTAAAGAAACTGTAGGTGTGTGTGTTCATGTAGGTGGTATGTGTGTGTGCGTGTAGGTGGCATGGGTGTGTGCATGTTGGTGGCATGTGTGCATATAGGTGGTGTGGGATGTGCATGTTGGTGGCGTGGGCATGTAGGTGGTGTGTGCATGTAGGTGGCATGGGGGTGTGATTCTGGGGGTGTAGGTGGCGTGTGTACACGTAGGTGTGCGTGTAGGTGTTTGCATGTTGGTGGCGTGGGTGTGCATGTAGGTGGTGTGGGTATGTATGTGCATGTGGGTGTGCATGTAGGTGGTGTGGGTGTGTACGTGCATGTAGGTGGCGTGGGGGTGTGGGCGCATGTAGCTGGCATGGGGGTGTGTGTATATGTAAGTGGCATGCGTTTGTGCATGTGGGTGGTGTGTGTGTGCATGTAGGTGGCGTGGGTGTGTACATGTAAGTGGTATGTTGGTGGCATGTGCATGCATGTAGGTGGTGTATGTGGGTGGCGTGTGCGTGCATGTGGGTGGTATATTGGCGTGTGTGCATGTAAGTGGCGTGTGTGCATGCACGTAGGTGCGTACGTGCATGTAGGTCTTCAATCCTTTTCTGTGATTCAAAGTATTACACGGAGTTGAAACCCCACTAATTTAATCACCCTTTCTCTTGAGATTTCATTTTATTATTAAATAGGATGTGCTCATGTTGTACAATCCATTCTATTAAGTCACATTTGCTGATTAAAAAAAAGACAACAACCAACATATCCTTATTTAGAATCTATGAAATCATTAAAAAAAAAAACAAAAAAAACATCAAAATTAGTTCCTTTTTATTCATAGGTTGTCAAAAATATTTTGAAGACACCACACTTAAAGCAAAATGTGAATTGAAATGTCTCAGCCATTCACTGTCCAAATGCTGCTCCATTTTGAATATGCACTTATTGGATGGCACAACAGAAAGAGCTTATGATGCATTATCTAGAACAATGTAAACTAATGTGTAGACCATGTACTCCTCAATGGGTTCACATGTGTGTACTGAGTTGGAGGGGTAATTGGAGAACAGGCATGATGAATACAGAATATACTGTGCACTGTTGCTGGCTGACTCTGGACGTTCCTTCTTTAGCTTTTGTCTCGTCATTAGGTACAAGTGACTGCCATCCCTGACTCCAGACAGCCATGAAACCTTGGGATACTCTTTGTCTACTGAAGTCTTTAGGAAGACCTGTAAGCTTTAGGAGCAATAAAACAACGACTTTTGAAAGGGAAAAAATAGGGAAAGAAATTCTGTTTACTTTTGTCAGATAAACAATCCTGTCAACCCAAGGAATGCTTTTTACAGAAAGTGTGGATTTGTAACATTTTATTGAATTATTGTAATTAGATACGATAATAAAAATGAATAAATAAAATAAAAAAAGGTAACAAAATCCAATATAAGGCGGTTTAATTCCCTGTTTCTCTCCCCCCCCCCAAAATCAAGATCAATTTGGGTGGGAAGCCGTACACAATACAAACAGCTGCATTAACAAAGCATTGTGACTTCAAATGTTCTCTGACTGAAAATTGCTATCTTTTGCATTGACCATAATAAATGGATATTGTCTTATGAGTGTACAATACAATTGCAAATCAGTGTTTTCTAATTCACTATCCTGATGTTCCAATATGTTTATCTGGTGGATCTTTGTGAAGGTAATGAGGGGTGTGGGTGAAACAGGATATCGAACACAAGCAGCTTAATGATGCAAAGTGTACGAGTAACCATTATTCGAGGGAAATAGAAGGCTGTGGAAGGAGAAAATATTATATATATATATATATATATATATATATATATATATATATATATATATATATATATATATATATATATATATATATATATATATATATATATATATATAAAAATTTTTATTTTTTTTTTAATGGATGTTCCAGCCAACATGTATAAATGGAAAATTCATAATATGGAACTGAATTGGCTGCACATCTGAAACATGCATGTGGACAACAAAATATACTACCAGTAGCTGGTTAGTGCAGAATGAAATTGGAGTTGACAAGACCAACTTGTATGTTCCTCAGTTACATGTCTGTTGATATTGTGGATGCTTGTGGGGGTGGGGGTTATTGAGAAGCCCAAAATGTCCTGAAGGTGCTTATGTGGTATCTGTGTAAGGTGCAGATTGGTAGCCTATATGCAGATGAAATGGATCCCCATTCTGGAAGTAAAAATTATGTATGAAATCAATCTGCAGATCCGAAGACTCCCTGAAGACTGGTGGATTTATACTTAATGAGAGGTTGGGAATGATGAGAGAGAGAGAGTGTGTGTGTGTGTGATATAAATACAGGATACCTAGAGGAAGCACTAGCTGGGAAACGAGGCTAGATCAGAGGCCCTAAAGGTGGTCAGGAAGATAGGAGTGAAGTGGTGTGTGAGGTCATCACAAGAGCAGGAAGGAAGCAAGGGAGGTGCAGGTCCAGGCTGTGGTCAGGAGTTGATAGACAGTGTATCAGGTGGAGGATAGTCTCGGTCCCAGACTCCTCCCCTTTATTCACAGCATTGGATGTATTGCATCACCAGCATGCAAATAAAGTGGGTCTGGTGCTTGCCTGTGCATTCCATGTCTTAGACACGGTTAGCACTGCTAGTTATGGATCAAAATAATTTTATAATGAGGTTTTAAAACAACCACATCTACTGCCAAGGTTGTAAAATTTTTCGAAGTATGCCGCCAATATAGTACAGAGCTTCTTCAGACAGCCCGGCATAGCTATCGCCGGCAAACACGTTGTCGCCATTTTTAGCGATAGACTGGTGAACGTGCATACCGCTGCCATTTTCGCCAACCAGAGGCTTAGGCATAAATGTCGCTGTTTTGCCGTAAGCATGGGCAACATTGTGTACGCAGTACTTGAGGATCTGGGTTGCATCGCCTTTCTCAACCAGGGTGCCGAAACGAGCGCCAATTTCACATTGACCAGCCGTGCCCACTTCGTGGTGATGGACTTCGATATCCAGACCCATCTGTTCCATTGCGGCGCACATTGCTGCACGAATATCGTGCAGGCTATCTACTGGTGGTACGGGGAAGTAACCACCTTTAACGCCAGGACGGTGGCCGATGTTGCCATCATCGAAAGACTGACTGGAGGCCCAGGCTGCTTCCTCAGAATTGATGGAGTAGCCGGCGCCAGACATGTTGGCGTGCCACTTGACGTCGTCAAATACAAAAAACTCTGGCTCATTACCAAAAAATGCAGTGTCGCCTATGCCGGTAGATTTCAAATACTCTTCGGCGCGCTTGGCTACCGAGCGCGGGTCGCGCTCGTAGCCCTGCATGGTGCTGGGCTCGACAATATCGCAGCGCAAAATTACGGTTGGCTCATCGGTAAATGGATCAAGTATAGAGGCGCTGTCGTCAGGCATCAGAATCATGTCTGATTCGTTGATTCCTTTCCAGCCGGCAATGGATGAACCATCAAACATTTTGCCGCCTTCAAAGAAGTCAGCGTCAACTTCGCCAGTGGGAATAGAAACGTGCTGTTCTTTGCCGCGTGTATCGGTGAAGCGCAGGTCAACCCAGCGAGCTTCGCTTTCTTTTATCAAGTTCAGAGTGTTTTCTGACATGGTTATTCCTCCAATCGAGTCATGTCTCGCTGGTTAAAACCAGCCGTTAAAAACCTGGGGCTGTATACAGATTCTGCAGCGAGCAGAAACACAGCGCGGCGTTGCTACAAGCAAAGAGTACGTTAGCAAAAGCTATGCCAGCATAACGCTGCTACTAAGTGCCTGTTATTTCTAGGTTATTTCCCTGGCGAGCCAATACAGTAGACTCGCCTGCACCATAATAGTGCTCGTGTGATCTATTTCGGTGCGCCGAGTGGTGTGCTGGCGATGGCCGACATGGATTTTACACATCGCTTGTGGATGCCCGTATAATACGCGCCCAAAGCAGAGCGGGATGTTATGGCTGCAATCAGATTCATTGTCAAGTTTTTTCCCGAAATCACCATCAAGTCGAAACCAGTGCGGCGGCAGTTTGTCGGTCAGTTGGCCGGCAACGTCAAGCGAGTATTGCGTGAGGTTGATCCCGATATATTGGTGCAGCGCGACTGGGATAAGCTGGTGGTCAGCAGTGCTCTGGAGGGCGCCACCGCCGGTGCGCAGTTGGTTGACGCGCTGTCACGAGTTTCTGGCATAGCCTATTTTCTCGATGTGCTTGAGTTTCCCCTTGGGGATTTTGACGACGTGCTTGCGCACACCAGGGCAGTGTATGAAGAGCGTCTTGCTGGCAAGACATTTGCTGTTCGCTGTAAACGAGTCGGCCAGCATGAGTTCAGGTCAATTGATGTAGAGCATTACGTTGGTGGTGGGCTCAATCGGCAGACTGCCGCGACCCGCGTAAATCTGAGCAAGCCAGATGTAACCGTTCAACTGGAAATTCGAGACAACCGGCTCTACGTCGTTAACCAGCGACATAAGGGGCTAGGCGGGTTTCCTATTGGCAGTCTGGACCCCGTACTCTCGCTGATTTCCGGTGGTTTCGACTCCACAGTGGCCAGTTATCTGACCATGAAGCGGGGTATGCAAACTCATTTTTGCTTCTTCAATCTAGGCGGGCGAGACCATGAGGTCGGGGTCAAAGAGATCGCGCTTTACTTGTGGCTGAGGTATGGAAGTGCTCACTCCGTGAAATTTATCAGCGTCCCCTTTGAGGAAGTTGTCGCTGCAATACTGACTAGTATTGAAGACCCCCAGATGGGGGTGATACTCAAGCGCATGATGCTGCGGGCGGCAGCAGTTTGGCCGAGAAATTTGACATTGATGCCCTTGTGACTGGCGAAGCGGTTGCACAGGTTTCCAGTCAAACCCTGCGCAACCTGGCAGTGATTGATTCCGCGACAGACACGCTGGTGCTGCGCCCGCTAATTGCCACCGACAAGGAGGCAATCATTCGCCTGTCAGCCGAGATTGGTGCCGAGGAGTTTGCTGCGAGTATGCCGGAATACTGCGGCGTTATTTCGGTCAACCCTACGACGCGGGCGCGGCCTGAGCGTGTTGCAGAAGAGGAGCGCCATTTCGACTTTTCTATTCTTGAGCGGGCAGTGGACAAGGCGCGAGTTCAGAGCATTTGGCAGTTGGCAGAAGAAGAATTTGAGCGCAGCGATATCGAAGTGCTGAGCGTGCCTTTGGTTGAGAGCGTTATTATCGACGTGCGCCACCCTGCGGAAGAAGAGCTCAAGCCTTTGCAGGTGCCGGGTGAAGTGATGAAAATTCCGTTTTATGAGCTCCACACGCGGATGCAAGGCCTGGATAATGACCGCACCTATATGTTGTATTTGTGACCGAGGCGTGATCAGCAAATTGCAGGCTGGGCACTTGCTAGAGTCGGGATATCCCAATATCAAGGTTTATCGACCCTAGCCAGTATCAATACCTGGGGGCAAGCCGTTTTCATGGCCGTTTAACTGGAAATAGAGACAGTGCCTGGCGACGCGCCGGGTAAAGATGGCTGGCGTCGCTACAGGGGGGCGATTCATGTAGAATGCGCCACCTTTTGATACAGCAAGTCTTGCCGAAATGATTGAAAAACTTCGCAATATTGCCATTATTGCCCACGTTGACCATGGCAAAACCACGCTGGTAGATTGCCTTCTGCTGCAATCCGGCACGCTTGCTCGGCGCGATCAGTCGGTGGAACGAGTCATGGATTCCAACGACCAGGAGCGTGAGCGCGGTATTACCATTCTTGCCAAAAATACGGCAATCAACTGGCAGGATTACCGAATCAACATTGTGGATACCCCTGGACACGCTGACTTTGGCGGCGAAGTGGAGCGCGTTTTGTCCATGGTGGACAGCGTGTTACTGCTTGTGGACGCAGTGGATGGCCCTATGCCGCAAACTCGCTTTGTCACACAGAAGGCCTTTGAGCGCGGTCTGAATCCAGTCGTTGTTGTCAATAAAGTGGACCGGCCTGGTGCGCGTCCCGATTGGGTGGTGGATCAGATATTCGACCTGTTTGATCGGCTGGGTGCGACCGAGGAACAACTCGACTTCCCGGTTATCTTTACCTCTGCAGTGGAAGGCACCTCTGGTTTAGACCACGAGGAGATGGGTTCGGACATGGCAAGCCTGTTTGAGACGGTGATCGAGAAAGTGCCCTCGCCAAATGTTGATCTGGATGGCCCCTGCAGTTACAGATTTCTGCGCTGGATTATTCCAGCTATGTGGGGGTGATTGGCGTCGGACGAGTGACTCGCGGAGCGCTCACACCCAACACTCAGGTGGTGGTCGTTGGTAGTGATGGTTCACAACGCAGGGGTCGAATTTTGCAGGTAATGGCTTATATGGGTCTGGAGCGTGTCGATGCCGAGCGCGTTAAAGCGGGTGATATTGTCTGCGTGACGGGCATTGATGGTCTAAATATTTCTGACACCTTGTGCGACCCTGAAGCAATTGAAGCCTTGCCCGCGCTCACGGTGGATGAGCCCACTGTGAGTATGACGTTTCAGGTTAACGACTCGCCGTTCGCTGGCAAAGAGGGCAAGTATGTCACTTCGCGCAATATTAAAGAGCGCTTAGAGCGGGAGCTGATTCACAATGTGGCTTTGAGGGTTGCGCCGGGTGATAGCCCCGACAAATTCAAAGTGTCTGGCCGAGGTGAGCTGCATCTATCGGTCCTGATTGAGTCTATGCGCCGCGAAGGTTTTGAGCTGGGTGTTTCTCGTGCGGAGGTGATTCAGAAAGAGGTTGACGGAGAGTTGCAGGAGCCTTACGAGCAATTGCTGATCGATTGCGAAGATCAGCATCAGGGTGCGCTCATGGAAGAGTTGGGCAGACGTCGCGCAGATTTAAAGAACATGGTGCCTGATGGTAAAGGACGGGTGCGTATGGAATTCATTATTCCGGCACGGGGCTTGATTGGCTTCCGTTCACTGTTTCTGACCCTGACTTCTGGCAGCGGCATTCTCACGCACGTCTTTGACCACTATGGTGCTGTTAAAAATGCTGAGGCAATACACCGCACCAATGGTGTTCTAGTGTCATTGATAAAGGGCAAGGCCCTGGCCTACTCGCTGTTTAACCTGCAGGGTCGCGGACGTCTGTTCATCGACCCTAATGTGGATGTTTTTGAGGGGCAGGTTATTGGCCTGCACAGCCGTGGCAACGACCTGACGGTTAATCCCACCAGGGCCAAGCCGCTCACCAATGTTCGAGCTGCAGGCACTGACGAAAATATGATTCTGACCCCGCCCATACGCCACACCCTGGAGCAGGCACTCGAGTTCATTGAAGACGATGAACTGGTAGAAGTGACCCCCGAGAGTATTCGCCTGCGCAAGAAGCTTTTGCAGGAATGTGAAAGGCGTCGATCCGGGCGCATTGTACAGGTGCGCGAAAAATGAAGGGGCAATGTTGACGGTGTGCAGCAGTCTGCAAACCCGCATCTCGCATGGACGGCGGCACGAATTGAAGCCCATTATTGTCTGCACAGTTTCCTTCTTGAAGATGATCAGATTTTGCAGGGTGTCGATCAACTCAAAGGTCTTCCCGGAGTAGTGGTGCACGGGCGCTACGATATGGTTTACCTCCCTGAAAACACCTTTAGCTTGCATCGCCGATGGCGTGATTCTGAATTAAAAAATGGATTGCCTTCTTTCTGGAGGGAATTGAAACGGTTAGCAATATGGTGATCGACACTACCCGGCGTGTTCAGAAGCTGGAGCGCGTTGACACCGACCGTATGATCGCCGCCGGTGGCAGCA
>OZ017788.1:11468401-11570601 GCA_963969325.1 Lycopodina hypogea
TGTCTAGCGGTGCACGACTGTGAACCAGCCATAGTGCATATGAAGATATCCCCTCCAATTTTATTGCTCTCCACTTCATAATTATATGAATTTGTTGGCAAATCTTCACTGTTTCTATCACCATAACTAGTGGGGTTTTTTTTTTTTGATGTGCAGGCTTCTCTCCTTAGCTCACACACACACAAAAAGCTGCTGGATTTCATCTCTACAAGTCCACTATGTTTTTATTTCTTGGTTGAATCATGAATTTTTGTTGTTGTTGTTTTTTGACCCTTTCAAAACAGGGATAATCTAGATGGTTCTAACTTTACCTATTTTTTACCTGTGGCACTCACACAGGTCTAGGAACACTTGGAATGGGGGGGGGGGGGGGGGGGGGGGGGGCTAGGGCTAGGGCTAGGGGGGGGGGGCATGCATCCATAATTTTTACCCAAAAATGGATTTTTTTTACAAATTTTTTATGTATGGAAGCAATAAAGTTTTTGTTGTAACCAGTGGTTACAACTAAGCACTTACTGTATGGAAACCCAAAAGCTGTAAATCTCACTGCACCTCTAACCTCATCTTAAGTGCCCTAAACAATTAGTTTGTCTGGTCTCAAACACTATTTTAATAAATATTATAGTAATTATTTGTTACAGGTTTTAGTGCGGACTGCACTTGTTCTTTCTCTCTCTTTCTCTATTCCCCCCCCCCCCCCCCCAAAAGAATGTGTCTAAAATTTTGTTTTTGGTTAGCCTCCAACTGTTTCCATATGCATTATTTGGGAATTTCTGAGACCATCTACAAGGCAGCCAGGGAGGAAGGCAGCCAGGGAGGAAGGAGGGCAGGGAGGAAGGAAGGCAGGGAGGAAGGAAGGCAGGTAGGAAGGAAGGCAGGTAGGAAGGCAGGTAGGAAGGAAGGCAGGTAGGAAGGAAGGCAGGTAGGAAGGAAGGCAGGTAGGAAGGAAGGCAGGTAAGGAGGAAGGCAGGTAGGGAGGAAGGCAGGTAGGGAGGAAGGCAGGCAGGGAGGAAGGCAGGCAGGCAGGCATCTAGCATATTCATTTGCATATAGTTAGTTATTCTAGATTGTCTGCATTGATGGAGTGATGGGAAATGCAAACAGACTCCATTGCTATCATTGTGGAACATTGATAAGGTTAAAAATATATATGCATATTAGCAGAGCACCCAAATGATGCTTAAGAGTGGAAAAACATATTGATAGATTAAGTTGGTATGTTGATAACCATGGTGGACCTGGCCTGATCATATGGGCAGGTTAAAAAAAAAAAAGAAAAAAAAGAAAAGGAAATCTAAATTGGTAAAGGATCATCAACTTGTGGATCATGAGCCATGAAGAGCAATTTAAATCTATCATTCACATCCCATGGGACAGAGAGTATCTCTGTTTCAGTAACTAGAACCTTACCAATCATGAAGGTGACACTGCAAATTAGGACTATCATATTTGCAGATTCAAAAAAAGAGGACACTTTGGGTGGAGGTGGGGGGAATAGCATCTCAAATCTCAGGTTCTCTCATTTTTACTCACCATAACAGAGAACCAGACTAAATCTTTAACCCTCTACCTGACTACAGTAAAAGTATAAAATATTCATATCATCAATTTAATGCAAGAAAATCAATAATTTGGAATTGAAAAGATCCCACCTTCAGTAACTGGAACCTTACCAATCGTGAAGGTGACTCACTCTGGTTAAAGATTCTTAGTCAACATGGCAGATGTGCAGTCCTGATGATGTTTCACTGCATGAATTGAAAATTTCACCATACTGCACAATTAGAATTGTTACCTAATCTCACAAAAATACTCAGTTCAAGCACTGGGATTCTCATTTCTCTCCTGTTCTACCAAAACATGGAAAAATTTTGTCTTCAGTTTTGGAGTGGATTTGCACTTATGTTTGGGCATTGTGAGCTTTAAAATAGAATCATCAAATCAAGAAGTCAACCTTCGAAGGGAAGTTAGTAGGATTTGCACTGCAAACAGTCTGGATAATTTATCACAATAGAAATATATGTTAAAAAAAAAAGAAAAAAAAGAAAAAGAAAATGCCCACCACCTTCCCCCCCCCCCCCCCTCCCCTACCATAAGTAGTGGGCGGGGCATGGGAAAAAAAAGAAAAAAAGCTTAACTTCAGTTTGCTTTTCCAGACCACCTCACTGTGCAAGTGTTGCTAAGCTGGAGTAGTTGGTAAAAAAAAAAGAGAAAAAAGTGCAGTTATTTTATCAACAAATATTTTTCAACAAAGAGAAGACCAAAATCCCGGACATTTTCAGATATTTCAAAAATCTTCCAGGTGTCACAGGAAATTTGGTCGCTGAGCTTCCAGATTTCCAAGCTAAAAAAGAAATAGATGAGTAACAGTATAACAAGCTGTTAAACTAGTTAAGAACTTGAGAATTCCCCCAAAGTTTGAAAAAAGAAAGCAACCAAGCTGTTCTGAGGAAGAAAAAAATTTAAAAATGGTACTCTGTTCTTCAGAGTAGAAATGTGGCTAGATGGAATATTATTGGAGTTGACTTTGAAAAATTATCAGCTGTTTTCAAAGATGAAGTCAGAGAAATCTTGTGGAACTATTTCTATATACTTTTGTTCCCTCTTCCCCATGCACATATCATTTACTGTGCCCCAGTGCTTCTTACACACACACCCAGCATATCACTACCATCTGATTATATTACTATCTGTACCTTCTGATTCACTACTTCTTATGATCTCCTTTCCTTTTCCCTTACTTTTAACCATTTAGTTATTTTATAAATGTTTATGCAGTTAGTGTATTGACCCAGCTGACCTTCAGTACCTCAAATCTTGTCCACTCCACTGTACCTCACAATGCAAACTTATAATACTGAGAAGCAATAAAAAAAGAAGGATAATAAAATTAATGAATAAAAAATACATATATGGTCTTTTGATGGAGCCTGTTAAACACATTAATGATGAGGAAGGAAAGCTATTTGAAGTGAGTAGAGCTTTTATGTTATGTGGTGCAGTGTTATAGAGCATAAAGTGATGTCATGATGCTTGAAAATCAAGAATGTTGTGGGTTAAATTTATGTGGGTCCAAACCCAATATGGGACTAAGGATTTCTGACAAAGTCCAATTAGGATATTATTTCTTCGCTTGCTGCTTATTCTCTTCTGCTTATTCTCTTCTGCTGATTCTCTCAGTGTTGCAAGCAGCATGTACACTGTTGTCCTATGAGGTTTGTGTAGATTCCCAGCATGTGGGTCCAAACCTAATAGTTTGAAACTAAAGTAGCCCTAGAACAACAAATTTCCAAAGTAAACTGTGGTGACACAGAGACTTTGGTTTGGCAAGGGCACAATGTATTAAAGTAAATAAATTAACATATGTGATATTTAAGTTAGTACAGTATGAATAAAATTTATGTTTGTAGAGCTCTGTTGCTCCAGGCTAGTTCTGTTCTTGCTTGAAAAAGTGACTGTGAACATGCAATTGAGATTTGCCTGCTTCATCAAACAAATGCCTGATCTTACTCTTGGTGAGGCAGGGGAGACCATCCTTTAGGTCTGAATGAGTCTGAGTTAGAGAATGGTATAGAGCACCGATTTCCAAGGTAATGAGTGAAGCCTGAAAACCTTTTCTGTCCAGCTCACTTTGGAGCAACTGGTAATTATCTTTGTTCCTCTTTCTCAGCAGAGCATTGCTCAAGGCACCAATGTTGAGATGTTTTGTTTACTAAAAACAAACAATAATTTTTGGACTATTATTTTGACATTTCTTGAAAATAAATGTTAATATTTATTGACCCATAAATTTAACACAGTTGATTAAAAACATTTTCTTTTTTCTGTTTGAATTTTTAAAATTTTATTAAAGCTCTTGCAGACCCATGTGCATCTAATTTTCTTGCAACTGTATGTAACTGTGGTGGTTATAAATATGAGCTAAAGTTTTAGTTTGAAAAGAAACTCACAAAAAACAAAAAAACAAAAAAAAAAACCAAAAAAAAACAAACAAACAACAAAAACAACCCATAAATAAAAATAAGTCAACAAAGTGCTATAGGAAGCTGCAAACCAATTATGTGCTCTTGCTGATAATGAACTTTTGATCTTGAGCACAAAAAAAGGTCGAGATTGTGGTTCCAATGAGCTGGATCTTCTAAAAATTGTGCTTGTGGAGATATTCAACATTATTATTATTATTACTATTATTATTACTATTATTATTACTATTATTATTATTATTATTATTATTCACTGTATCTGCCACTTGCCTCACTGACAACCCACTTGTAGTGAAGCTTTCCGAGCAGCAAAAAGCACTCCAGCTTTGAATTTACCAAAGTGGTAAGAGCGAAGACCGCACCACACTTTGGAAGGAACTCAAAAATTTACTGCATCATATCAGTAAACACTTGAGAGACCTCTCAATCTTACAAGCAGACTCACTGGTAGACACCATATCTACTACAGATGACTGTCAAAAAATGTTCAGGTTTGCCAGAGCTCTAAGAATCACTGGTCCCAAACCACCACTTGCTGTGCACAACTCAGGACATTTCACAGTGACTGACCAGGGAAAGGATGGTTTAAAGAACAGTTCACAGATCCAGATGACGAACCACTATACCCTTTTAATGGTGACCCCAGGACTCTACAGTCACCAGTCAAAGATGCAGAAGTTAAGAAAGCACTAAAATCTTTGAACATATCATCTGAAAACACACAAAAACAATCTGAACTTGTAACAACTCACACAGAAAAGGGACAACAAAAAAAACAACAACAGCCAATTAAAAAAAAAATTACAGGAAATTTGAAATACACCCTGCTTAGTGTGGAAAAGCTCAACTTTGATAGTTTAGGTAGAAGTGCAATTTATTTATTTCAGAATATGCAAGACACAAGAAATCATCAAGACTATTTATATAAAAATCAGATGCCAAGTGGATAATCTAAAAAGATGACATTAATCAAACAAACAAATAACATTACAAATATTATGATTAAAAAAGGGGGTGGGGTTATGGTGAAATAAGTGTACTCCCTTAACCCCGACAAGCCCTAGTCCTCTGCAAAAATAGAGCTAACACAGCTATGATGATGTAGCTGTATCAATTTATACAAAGTCAAAGGTCTCCCTGGATTACCCCTCCAAGGTCAGGGTGTGCAGGGAGGCTGTCCGAAGGTCATACAGTGGACATCTCAGAAGTGGAATCCTGAAAGAGTAACATCTTCAACACGAAAAGATTAAGCGTCCAAATTTCCTAGGAGGCGTCCATTTTCTAGGAAATCTGGATGCAGTGACCACATTTCCTGTGACACCGGATTGAAATATAATGACCAAAAAGGAGGGCATATCATGGTAAAGCCGGACTATATGGTAAGCCTATGTAAATGCATCATTCCTCCAAATAAAAACATACTTTTGGCAGTTTAGAATCTGTAGCAGTATTGCAATCATAAAGAATGAGTAAGTAGAGAACCTCTGGATATCATGAAAAAGAAATTCAGAAAGGACATATTCCAAACTTACAGATGGGAGAATACATGTCCCTATCGTTTACTTACTATGTGTCAATGATAAAAGAGAAGAAAAAGATTGGTAACACATAACCCGTGCTCCCTTCTGTTAATACAATGAATTATAAGCATACGATCTGATGATGTTTCAGACCATAATTTTACCTGCTCTAGAAACACAGATGTGGCTATTTCTGAGCAGAAAAAATAATATGGAAAAAAAAAAAAGAAGAAAAGAAAAGGGAAAAAATAGAGCTAAGTGAGGCCTGTTCCATCCCTTCTCCCTCTTTTATCTATGCTTTCATATTAAAAAAAAAGTCTGTCGATTTACTAATTCAGGTATAAGCATGAGAAAAATTCAGTAAATACTGAAAATTGTTTTTGTTTGTTATATGTCACAAGCAAACATGAAAATGACATGCCACTGTCTCTATACTTGTTTTCTTAAAGAACTTACTCAAACTTTTCCTGCAAGGCTGGACCTCTCTGCTACCTCCCACGGACCTTCCCACCTCCCAGGATTTTCGCTACTTCCTGTGAGACCCCGTAACTGTCCTGTTCTCATCCCCCCCACCCCGCCCCCAGCACTGGGATTTGGCCATTTCCCACGGGGAACCAAGTCACTGCTTATTTTTTTTTTTATTTTATTATTTTTTTTTTTTGTCTGTAATTCACAAAATGCAAACATTACTGTATTTGTTTTGTTGTTTATAAATTTTTTTTTTTTTTTTTTTTTTTTTTTTTTTTTTTTTTTTTTTGTGCACATTCGACCATTTTCCAATCCCCTGCTCAGAAGCTGTGTAGTGGTTGGTAAGGGTCATCCATGCGAGATGACAATGACAAGATGAAAATATTGTGGAACCATTTGGTCGTTGCAGGTATGGAGTGGAGGTACCCGTCGTGGTATGGACTAGCTGTTCTTCATGTTTACTGCAGGAGTGAGTGGCGCCTTGTGTGGGAAGCTCCTAACAAGTGCTAGGAAGCATTCTGAGACCTCCATCTATATCCTGGGCTGTACAGCTGCAGGCGGAGCCGTGGGTGTGGCTACTGGAGTGGGTGTGGCTCTATATAGGAAGTCATCTGTCTACGTATATGCTCTCTCTGTGGGTGCAAACTTTGCAGTGTGTTCATTTTCTTTCTTTGGTTAGTTCTGTGATTATTTTGTTTCAGATTCTAAAAGGAATATTTTTATTTTATTGTAAACTTTTGGTGCCTTAGTGAGAGAGAGAGAGAAAAAGGTATGGATCAGTTATAAAATAAACCTCCCTGATCAGAATGGTCAGAAAAGGTCTTGCAAATTAGGCCAAGCCAAATATTTTTTTTGTTTCTCAGGCATATTTTTCAAAATATTGGTGCTAGAGCCTTTTCCCCTTCCATTCAAGGTGTGATCTGGGTGTGGCTTCATTTTTTTTTGGTTTTTGTGTTGTCAATTCAAATGTGGTAAATATTTCGCTGCAAGTAGCAAAAATTTGTGTGGTGTGACCTGAAAAATGAAAAGAAAATTTGGTTTTGCCTGGCCTTAGCACATCAAATAAGGGCAACTGCTACACTAGTTGATTAATTAAAACATAATTATATGCATAACCCCAGCAAGGTTTAAAAAAAAGTTTTTTTTTAATAAATTTTTTTAGAAAAAAATTAATCTTTTACTTCATGCAGCTGATTTCTGTTTGGCTAAATTTTGTCTGGTGCATTAGTTTTCCTGACGAGGGAGGTTTGTTCTATACCTGATGCTATTCAGTGTTTATATTTGCCAATCCATAATATGTTGGGATAGTATTGTCCATCATATACTAACATTGCAATAGTCAGTGAATGATGACTCAAGTTTAATCTCCAGTGCAATCACTGCGATCAGGTCAGGTCAATTCAGTCAAATAGGACTGGTGCCATTATAATGATCAAAAATGTTTTTAAAAAAAATTGGAAAGATCAAATCATCAAAAGTCAATTGTCAGTTGCTTTTATCAACTTGTTACTTAGTCTGGAATCTGTGAATGTAATATCTATATGCAAGATCAATATGGGCTACATTTGCTGTATGATAAATTATCTTTGTTTGAAAGTTATCACTAGCTCAGTTTTAGCATACATAGCTAATCTCCATCTGTATGTGATGATTAACTTAGTAGCCCAAAGTCATTTAATCTTCATGGCTGAAGTCACAGAATTATAATTATCTTTCTATCTGCTATTTGAAAAACATGGGTGTTGTTGAACCTTAACCATGAATACACTGACATACAAATACACAACTGAAAATAATGGTCAAGTTTTTTTAAAAACCAAATTAATAATATGCAACGTAATATCGGACATTGAGTCAATAGAATATTAAGTGTTCCATACAGTGTTTTAAATTACACTCAAAATGTTCTTTTTACCCACATTTGCCTCCACTCTGCCGTCCCCCCTTCACCCCAACCCCCCCCCCCCCCCCCCCCCCCCAGTGTGGTTTGGCCACATGGACACCGGGAAGTCACTTAGTATCATATTCTCTGCATTCCGTCTCACTCGAGGGAGTTGTATTTTAACTTTGAAATGTTTCAAAATCCTATAAATATTTCTACTCAAGGGAGAACTGTAAAACTTGACAGAAATAATAATAATTATTGTGTTTCAGGTCGTAGTGCCAGAGTATACGTGTAATACAAGCATTTTAAAAATAGATTGGGTTCTGAGCAATTTGATTGCAATCTTTCCCCCCCCCCCCCTTTTTTTTTCAAACTGGGACAACTCTTACCTTTACAGTTTGTCAGACCACTTTTCTGTGTCAATGTGGGGGTGTGGCTATGCCCAACCCCTTAATCGCATGATTTTGGTGTACATTAGTTTATTTTCGTGTATGGGGTTGTTAACATTCTATCTCTGTGTGACTACTGTCTGTGATCACATAGCTATTGTCAACCTACTTCAACCTGCCTCAACCCAGTGTAATGTTGGTCCAGTGTGTGACCTCATAGAGCTATTGTCAACCCACTTCAACCTGCCTCAACCCAGTGTGGTGTTGGTCCAGTGTGTGTCCCCATAGAGCTATTGTCAACCCACTTCAACCTGCCTCAACCCAGTGTGGTGTTGGTCCAGTGTGTGTCCCCATAGAGCTATTGTCAACCCACTTCAACCTGCACCCAGTGTAATGTTGGTCCAGTGTGTGTCCCCATAGAGCTATTGTCAACCCATTTCAACCTGCCTCAACCCATTGTGGTGTTGGTCCAGTGGGTGTCCCCATAGAGCTATTGTCAACCCACTTCAACCTGCCTCAACCCAGTGTAATGTTGGTCCAGTGTGTGTCCCCATAGAGCTATTGTCAACCCACTTCAACCTGCCTAAACCCAGTGTGATGTTGGTCCAGTGTGTGTCCCCATAGAGCTATTGTCAACCCACTTCAACCTGCCTCAACCCAGTGTAATGTTGGTCCAGTGTGTGTCCCCATAGAGCTATTGTCAACCCACTTCAACCTGCCTCAACCCAGTGTGATGTTGGTCCAGTGTGTGTCCCCATAGAGCGATTGTCAACCCACTTCAACCTGCCTCAACCCAGTGTAATGTTGGTCCAGTGTGTGTCCCCATAGAGCTATTGTCAACCCACTTCAACCTGCCTTAACCCAGTGTGATGTTGGTCCAGTGTGTGTCTCCATAGAGCTATTGTCAACCTACTTCAACCTGCCTCAACCCAGTGTGGTGTTGGTCCAGTGTGTGTCCCCATAGAGCTATTGTCAACCTACTTCAACCTGCCTCAACCCAGTGTGATGTTGGTCCAGTGTGTGTCCCCATAGAGCTATTGTCAACCTACTTCAACCTGCCTCAACCCAGTGTGGTGTTGGTCCAGTGTGTGTCCCCATAGAGCTATTGTCAACCTACTTCAACCTGCCTCAACCCAGTGTGATGTTGGTCCAGTGTGTGTCTCCATAGAGCTATTGTCAACCTACTTCAACCTGCCTCAACCCAGTGTGATGTTGGTCCAGTGTGTGTCCCCATAGAGCTATTGTCAACCTACTTCAACCTGCCTCAACCCATTGTGGTGTTGGTCCAGCGTGTGTCCCCATAGAGCTATTGTCAACCTACTTCAACCTGCCTCAACCCAGTGTGATGTTGGTCCAGTGTGTGTCCCCATAGAGCGATTGTCAACTCACTTCAACCTGCCTCAACCCAGTGTAATGTTGGTCCAGTGTGTGTCCCCATAGAGCTATTGTCAACCTACTTCAACCTGCCTCAACCCAGTGTAATGTTGGTCCAGTGTGTGTCCCCATAGAGCTATTGTCAACCCACTTCAACCTGCCTTAACCCAGTGTGATGTTGGTCCAGTGTGTGTCTCCATAGAGCTATTGTCAACCTACTTCAACCTGCCTCAACCCAGTGTGATGTTGGTCCAGTGTGTGTCCCCATAGAGCTATTGTCAACCTACTTCAACCTGCCTCAACCCATTGTGGTGTTGGTCCAGCGTGTGTCCCCATAGAGCTATTGTCAACCTACTTCAACCTGCCTCAACCCAGTGTGATGTTGGTCCAGTGTGTGTCCCCATAGAGCGATTGTCAACTCACTTCAACCTGCCTCAACCCAGTGTAATGTTGGTCCAGTGTGTGTCCCCATAGAGCTATTGTCAACCTACTTCAACCTGCCTCAACCCAGTGTGATGTTGGTCCAGTGTGTGTCTCCATAGAGCTATTGTCAACCTACTTCAACCTGCCTCAACCCAGTGTGGTGTTGGTCCAGTGTGTGTCCCCATAGAGCTATTGTCAACCTACTTCAACCTGCCTCAACCCAGTGTGGTGTTGGTCCAGCGTGTGTCCCCATAGAGCTATTGTCAACCCACTTCAACCTGCCTCAACCCAGTGTGATGTTGACTCAGTGTGTGTCCCTATAGAGCTATTGTCAACCTACTTCAACCTGCCTCAACCCAGTGTGGTGTTGGTCCAGTGTGTGTCCCTATAGAGCTATTGTCAACCCACTTCAACCTGCCTCAACCCAGTGTGATGTTGGTCCAGTGTGTGTCCCCATAGAGCTATTGTCAACCCACTTCAACCTGCCTCAACCCAGTGTGGTGTTGGTCCAGTGTGTGTCCCCATAGAGCTATTGTCAACCAACTTCAACCTGCCTCAACCCAGTGTGGTGTTGGTCCAGTGTGTGTCCCTATAGAGCTATTGTCAACCTACTTCAACCTGCCTCAACCCAGTGTGGTGTTGGTCCAGTGTGTGTCCCTATAGAGCTATTGTCAACCCACTTCAACCTGCCTCAACCCAGTGTGATGTTGGTCCAGTGTGTGTCCCCATAGAGCTATTGTCAACCCACTTCAACCTGCCTCAACCCAGTGTGGTGTTGGTCCAGTGTGTGTCCCCATAGAGCTATTGTCAACCAACTTCAACCTGCCTCAACCCAGTGTGGTGTTGGTCCAGTGTGTGTCCCTATAGAGCTATTGTCAACCTACTTCAACCTGCCTCAACCCAGTGTGGTGTTGGTCCAGTGTGTGTCCCTATAGAGCTATTGTCAACCCACTTCAACCTGCCTCAACCCAGTGTGATGTTGGTCCAGTGTGTGTCCCCATAGAGCTATTGTCAACCTACTTCAACCTGCCTCAACCCAGTGTGGTGTTGGTCCAGTGTGTGTCCCCATAGAGCTATTGTCAACCTACTTCAACCTGCCTCAACCCAGTGTGGTGTTGGTCCAGTGTGTGTCCCCATAGAGCTATTGTTAACCAACTTAGACACGTTACAATACTCACTGTCAGAAGTATATTATTATCAATCGCATGGATGTGTAGAAATTTATCTGATTCAGTAATTGTAAAGAACTTTTTTTAAGTATTCAATTTTGACGTTAGGTTTTCGTCATGTCTTGGCCTCCTCATTCCTTTCACGATCACCAGGACCATCGAGGGAGGCTGATTCTAGGGAGAGGAAATTGCTTCCTTGGGAAGGTTATTTCATCAGTGGAGTTAGTGGTGGATTGTCAGGAACTCTAGTTTCAATTTTATCACGTAAGACCTGCTTGTGTCTCTGTCTATCTCTCTCTTGGTCCGTGTGATCTTCACTGGCATGTGACCCCTCTGGTTCAGGTAGCAGTGCGTCTCTGGTGAACAGCACAGGAGTGGGCGGAGTGGTGGTGGGTCTGGGAGGGCAGGTGCTGTTCACAGTGTTCAACAAGTGGAGGATACGCAGAGCTATGAGGTTCCACTATCCCGAACTGTATCCACCTCGCAAGGAGTGGAGTTTGGTGAGCGAGTTGTGATGATCAAGTGAATTATAGCATTGTCTATTTACCATTCGTATATCTTTATCTGTTATCTATCTATCTATCTATCTATCTATCTATATATCTATCTATCTTTATCTATCTATCTTTCCATCCAACCATCCATTGATCTATATCTCTCTCCCTCCCTCTCTCTATCTATCTTTCTATTTAGCTATTTATCTATCTATCTATATATATACATTTAAAGTTGTCCTCTGTAGTCCGTGTATGCGCAAGCTATATACTCATATGTAGGAACTGTTTTGTCCTGACACTCCCGGAGGAAGAGGTGTGGTCAGGTGGGACCCAGCCCATGTTGCTAACAGAGTCATGATGTGTGCAGTTCCAAAATAGACTCACAAAACCATATACATACATGTATATATATATTGTGAGTCAGGGTGGCCGGGGGAAGGATTTAGGACCAACCAGGCCACACCTCTTCCTGTGTATGTCTCAGGCACAAAAAAGAAGCGCCAAAAAGTGTACATTTTCTGGACAAAACCTTGGACTTTCAGACTTGCACCCTCTGCATGCAGACACATGATGACTCCAGCCAGCCGCTCCTCTGCCTCAGGACAAAAATAGCTTGTACATATGTGTGATGTACTTCAGTAAGTAATTTAAATTGAAATTAAGAAGTGTCCGAACAGAAATTGATATGCTCACACACACAATCAACAAATGCACACACACACACACACACACAACACGCACACACACATGCACACACACACACACACACACACACACACACACACACACACACACACACACACACACACACACACACTCTAACACACAGGTGGAAAAAACAACAAACAATTCACTACTTGGCATGTAAAAATTTAAAATACGCAAATAGCAACAATTACCTCCCGCAACTTGGAAATCAATTTTTCCCAACTAAAACCAGAACCATGCATACTAAATGTCATCAAAATCACTTACATTTGGCCAGTTATTGTGAACAACTATATAGAAGACAAAAAATTTTTTTTCTATATATTTAATACATTTAATACTGTGCCACATGATGTGCATGATAGCGCACTATATCGCGCCCTCTATGCACCCGGTGTTTTCTCAAGCATGTACTGTAGGGGGTCATGCATGGTGCGCTCCATCTAGGGATCTGGAAATGCTCTCTGAGGATTAAAAATTATCTTTTTAACCACTAGAAAGGATAATTAATTTGGTGCAGTTTTGAAATAAAATTAATTGTATTTGGTAAGGTAACTTGGTGTGGTTCTGACTTAAACTGTAGAGATCAATTTATTTAATCATTTCAGTACATCAGAGACTGATCTTGTTCAAGGCTTTTCATTGCCTGATGGTTGGTTCACACAGTTCACTATAATTGTTTGTGCTATTATAGAGCACTAGCAGCATATACCCGGCGTTGCCCGGCCAATGCCAAAATGAAATATAGAAGCCACTCATATTTCGGCCTGGTTGGCCCTTTAATTAGCCTTTGGCAGCCAAAACAACTGCCAAACTAACTTCCTGTGGGTGTGGCTATGACAATACCACACCCATTAACATGCCCACATGTGTTTAATAACACTCATCCTGGTTCTTGAAGAGTAAATGCCAAATTTAGGCCTTTTTAGTTCCAGTGTTTAGCCATGATGCCTAGACACACATACTTATGAACACAAATATATACTGAAGTGTGTTCGTAGGTCTAACTCTTTTGGTCCAAGCGTTATTCAGAAATTCTTTTTTTGGCACTTTTTAAAATTTACATACCAATGGGAAGAGGTGTAACCAGGAGGGATTCTGCCCGTGTTACTCTCAAAGTCAAGTTATGTATGCATACCATGTTTTAAGTCTATTGCTCCAAGGGTTTGTGTCTAATCTAAGTACCATTTTTGGCCCTTTTTTTTGGACCTGACATAAAAAAGACAAAAAAAAAAGTGGGTGTGATCGTATACATATGCTTAAAATATTTCCCAGATTATATTGATTCCAAATATATATGAGTTCATGGGTCTAACATCTAACTCCCTAGGTTCAAGTGTTTTTGCTGAAATACCATTTTTGGCATTTTTAGCCTTACACAGGGAAAGAAAAAGGTGTGGCCAGGTGGGATCCAGCCCATGTTACTCCCAGAGTGAAGTTGTATATGCATACCAAATCTGTAGCTCCAAGGGTTTTTCTGGCCAAATACCATATTTGACTATATCTTGTTACCATGGCAACTATTTTCTGGAATTTTTAGCCCATATTTTAAGCTGGGTCAAAACCTATCATCATGCCAAGTTTCAGAGAAATCCACCCACAGTTTTGGCCAGAATGATGATACAAACACACGGACAGGCAGACAGACAGACCTACAGATGGACATCTCCTTTTATATATATATATATATATATATATATATATATACACTAGCAGAATATACCTGGCCAATGTCAACATGAAACATTGTAGAAGCCACTCAAATTTCAGCCTGGTTGGTCCTTTAGCTTTTGGCAGCCAATGTGTGTGTGTGTGTGTGTGTGTGTGTGTGTGTGTGTGTGTGTGTGTGTGTGTGTGTGTGTGTGTGTGTGTGTGTGTGTGTGTGTGTGTGTGTGTGTGTGTGTGTGTGTGTGTGTGTGTGTGTGTGTGTGCGTGCGTGCGTGCGTGCGTGCGTGCGTGCGTGCGTGCGTGCGTGCGTGCGTGCGTTGTGTGTGGGTGGGTGGGTGGTGGGTGCGTGCGTGCGTGATACCAAACCACACACATTGCCACACCCACATGTAGTTAGTAATGCTCACCCAGTTACTTGGAATCCATATGCCAAATTTCAGCCTGATTAGTCCGTAAATGAGTTTTTGGCAGGCATAATGTTCTATGGGTGTGGCAATGACCAAACCACATCCATTGATACATGCACATGTGATTAGTAATGCTCACCCAGTTGCTTGGAAGTCTCATTCCAAATTTCGATCTGTTTGGTCGTTTCATTAGCTTCGTTTCATTAGCTTTTAATAGCCAAAACAACTTCCAGTGGGTGTGGCTCTGGTTAACCCACACCCATATCTGGTTATTATTGCTTTCCCTGGTACATGGAAACCACATGCCAAATTTTGGCCTGATCGGTCTCTGATTAACTTTTTTCAGCTAAAATAACGTGGGTGTGGCTATGACAAATACACACCCATTACCATGCCCACACGGTGTTTAATAAAATTCACCCGGGTTCTTGGAGAGTAATTGCCGAATTTTGGCTTTTTAGTCTAAGTGTTTTGCCGTGATGCCTAGACACACATGCTTACGAACCAAAATATATATTAAGGTGTGTTCGTAGATCTAACTCTTTTGGTCCAAGCATTATTCAGAAGTTCTTTTTTTGTGGCACTTTTAGCCTTACACAGGGAAAGGAAGAGATTTGGCCAGGTGGGGCCCAGCCCATATTACACCCAAATTAAAATGTATATGCATACCAAGTTTTAGATCTGTAGCTCCAAAGATTTTTCTGGAAAAAATACCATTTTTGGCTTTTTCTTGTTACCATGAATACCGTTTTCTGATATTTTTAGCCCATGTTTTAAGTTGGGTCAAAACCTATTATCATGCCAAGTTTCAGAGAAATCCATTAACTGTTTTGTCTGGAATGATGGTACAAACATACAGACAGACAGACAGACAGACAGACAGACAGACAGACAGACAGACAGACAGACAGACAGACAGACAGACAGACAGACATCTCCTTTTATGTATATATATATATATATATATGGGAGATGGATGAGCTGCACTTTTATTTCTTAATATTAATTGATATGTACGTCACCAGTCTCTGTGATTCATTGCATCCCAAAAAAGGAAGAAAAAGGAAGGAAAAAAAAGAATCAAAATAAATGAATGATTAGACCACAATGTAATTGACCTTTTACCAATTCAATTAAAATCACTAATTGGTTACAGTGCATGCACTGAGTGATTGGTGTACCCCATTTTAGTTGGTTCATCTGACTTGTGGTCTAAATGAGTACAGTGTTGTCCCCTTTAGTTTTCATAAATTAATCCAACAGTTTTAATAACAAACTCCTCCCCATTTCCCCTTCCCTCTGTTTCTCACCACACCAAGTAAATATACTGGTGAAAATAGGTAAGGTGTTGACATTAGGCAGGTTTAAATAGATACAGTGCAGTGTAGTTAGATACAAAGCTTCCAGCCCCCATTTTCCCTATGCCAGTGTTGAATCCCCTAGTGATTGGTTATTGCATATTAATCTGTATAGTGCATATACATAGACAGGTAAATATTTGTTCCATTATTCCTAGATTATTGGACCAATCACTGTTAGTCTTGGTGCACATGCTCAGTAGCCTGGAGTGTGGTATAAAACCCCTTACCAAGAAAGAAAAAAAGAATTACTTTATAAAATAATCAGAAAAAATTAAGACAGTATTTGATGCTTGCTACAGGTAGCTGTGAAGAAGATGGTGTATGTGTGTGTAGTTACTGTGATGGTTTTTGTTGATAACCATATCTCCCTTCTCAAAGAGCTTGCCTCTGCTAGTGATATTCTGAGACAAAGCATTTTATTGATGTTTGTTTCCCCCTTTGATTCTGCAGAAGCGATTTGAGGCATGGTTTCTGGGCTTCTGGCACCGTGTCTCCCAGGCCAGTGTACTGAGCAGCCATATCTCAGTGCTGAAGGAAGACATTGCCTCTGAGAAGAAACTCCTTGCCAAGTTGAACAAAAAGTTAGAAGAGAGAACAGGTTCCTATGTGGGAGGTGGAGAGGACGATAGGGGAAGAGAATCCACCCCATATAATATGAGTAATGAGGATTAGTGATATTGTTTAACGTGTATAGCGAGACTTAAGTAGAGTTAATCAACTATGGTGTTTTGATTTATTTATATGTATTGTATGTAATTGATATTATATAAAAGTATATGCCATCAAAGATTCATCATACCCTCAATTGAATATCATGATATTTAAAAATGAATTTTTTTATTATTTTTTTTTTTTTATTTTTTTTTTTTAAGGTGATTGATAGATTTATTCATTTAATTAATTTATTTATTTTTTAGGGGTGTTATTGTCTTGTTTCTTGAATGACGACTATATCTGTATTTTGTTTAAAAAATTTAAAAAACGATAGGAAAAAAACATAAAAAAAAAAATTAAAAAATGCTTTAAAAAGTTTGTTTCAATTTCAAAGCTTCCCACACAAGAAATGCAGTGATCTTGGTCAACTGCGTTTCTCTATATGACAGCATGGAGTTCCATTAATTGACAGACTTACTTCCAATTAGATGTTATAATTAATAATTCCATTTTTGGTAATAAAATATGCAAACTACACCCAAATAAGATAACCACACCTTATGGTGGGCATGTCAAGATTTGGCTGTAGCTGCACATTTCTGATTTGCTTCCCACGTTAATCCTTAATGAAGGTGTGAATGACTTCTATATCATTAATGAAGGTGTGAATGACTTCTATATCAAACTTAACATCCTGATATCTTATGTCGGAGGTACAGCTAGACTAGAGAAGAATGGAGAAAAAGAGCTGTAGGTACAAAGATTTGTAGCTAACAAATTACTATAATATTTATTAAAATATAGTATTTTAGGCCATGCAAAAAAAATTGCTTAGAACAGTTAAATGAGGTTGAAGTTGTGGCATGATCTACAACTTTTGGGTTTGACCCATATTCAGTAAAACCAGTTAGTTGTAACCGAAGGTCAAAAATCTATTCATGTCCCAAAACTTGTGGATGTCCCCTTCCCCATGGACACTGCCACCATTCCAAGTGTTGATAGACCTGTGTACCACAGGTAAAAAAAATAATAGGACTACTGCTCCATGATGTATTATAATTTGCTCCACAGTGTCATCCATTAAAAGCTATTTGATTCATAAGTTCTCTCTACTTTCGTTATGTAAAAATTGAAATACAAAAATAGTCCATGGGATCTGGGAGGTATGCCCAGAAGTGAAGTATAAAGTAAATTTTATGACTGATTTGTATTACCTCTACAAAGATAATCCACTGAGAGTGCCCACACATTGGGCAACTCCTATAATTAGCAGTTAATTGGTTTAAATTGATCATTGACTTCTAGTATCAAAACATTAATTTAACCACATAACACAAAAACAAATTCTGGCAATACCTGAATGTGTCAACATGATATTAAAACAAGACTGAACATTTTGGCCAAAAACTCACTAAGTGGAATAAAGAAAGAAAAATAAATGGTGGGGGGGGGGGGAAAGGTGGGAAAAACAACTCAACCATGCCCTAGGGGTTGAACTGGCAACCTCAGCACTGGTGGTCAGAGGAAGTTTAAGAACAAGAACAAGATTCCCAATAATGAACATTTAGACTCCAAGAACCTCTTAAAGTTTGTGATTAAGAAATAAAATAGAATTGCATACTTATGTGGGGACACACTGGTAATTGATGCAATTTTGAAAGATAATGCTATTTGTTAATTTTAATATCATCTTTGTCAATTAAGTATTTTAAAAGCGTATAATAATTATTGTCCATTTATTTAACAAATGCTTTAACCTTATTAATTCAATAATTCAAAACATGATTATCATCATCTGATTCAGTCCCTTCATCTGACACAGTCTCTTCACATGACTTCTCAACCTCATACTCATCAGTGTCATCTAACTGATCACATTTGGTACCATCCAAACCACAGCCACAAAATATTGTGCAGGCCAGGTTATTTGATTGGCATGTGCAGAATTAACTCTTACATTTATTCTTTGAAGACTGACACTGACACCTAATTAGCTTGAAAAGTGCTTCTGGTACAAATAGTGTAGATTAGGAAGGGGAATTTGAATCAGCTCATTCTGCTTTATCTGCAAACCCTGAGCTGAAAACAATTCTGTTTATCACGTTTTCTGTAACTTGCACCTATTGGTGGAAGGCGCTTAAGTTCAGGATAAATTCTCTTAGCATCTCCAGTTTTTTGTGCCAGCACAATGATCTCAAACCATTCATTGTCTCTTCTTGATGTTACATATCAGGGTTTTATCTGGGGGGGGGGGGGGGGGGGGGAAGAGAGAAGAGGAAGAATACCCTGCCCCCCCCCCCCCCCCCTTCAGATTGGCAGTAATATAAATACTCAGTTAAATTATGTAATGTACTGGAGTATCTAGTATCTTTAAATATTAATATAATTAAATAGATAATATATATTCCAATTAAATGAGTATACATTAGGACTCCTACAACTATTAATGATGAACCAGTCCATCAATGGGATAAGTAATTACATGTGGCCCAGTGAACTTTAAAAGTTTATGTTCATTTGTACACATAGCAAACCAACCATAATAGGCTTGTGAATTAGAATGTGCTACACTCTGTATGTTGAGTATATTGAGTATATACTGCTGGTGGGCTAGTATCTCATATATCTAAGAACACTGTATAGAAAGCTGGCTTACAGTTCAACCAAATGTGAAAGCACTGACAAAATTCTAAAACTGACACATCAGTCAGTGATAGTTCCTTAGTATGCTTAATCTCATATTCTACAGTTAGCTATTTACTTCTATTCCAACATCGAACAGAAATATACCTAGCTCATATAAACAGAAATTGTCAATTAGTTTAATAAAGGAGACTATAAGAAAGCTCACTGGTGGTTAAGTATGATGAACAGCCTGGTGTTGAAGATATGTTTTATGTGTGTGAGATGTAGGCTACATTATAAAAGGGAAATTGAGTGCATTGAATGTGGATCAAGACTTGGATAAAGGGTACTGTAAAATTATGGGTGTATGGTAAGTTCCAAAGTCACCAAAATGCCATATCACATTACCTCTGAAATTTATGATAGAATACAATGAATGGGTTTATTTTCAGAACACATGTTGGTATCCCCCCACCCCCTCCTACCAAAATATCCTAGATAAAACCCTGCATACCATAAAATCTTGATGAAAAATGAACTGACGTCCTGTATATCTCTTCAAAAGAGCTGTCTCTATCGCTGAGAACACTAACATAAACCTTTCTTCTTCTCCTGTACTTACTGCCAATGCCCTGACTTTACCAATACTAAATAAGTTGTCTACAGTGTCCAATCCAGATATGTCATGGAGAGCTAAAAGTTCCTGAATATCAATTCCTTCATTATCTAGCTTTTTAAACGTTTCATTGATACTGATGATTTTTCTATCCCTTGAAATTGCTCCATGAAGACATGCACACCTGACTCTTGGTGTAGTAGTGGAGTATTATAGTAACAGAATGAAAACATTGGTGTAATCACATATTATTTTAAAAAAATATTTTAAAAAATCTGGCCAGGCACTTGATGGAATATGGTCATAAAATATATCTTTGGTAAGCACTTGGAATAAGCTGCATTTTTAAGCCAAAAAAGTATGAGATAAAACACAATGGACTTAGGATGGATTTAACCATCTCTGTAATAATTCATGACTAATGAGACCATGTCATTATTACCCTCTGGATGGGTATTAGAAACTTAAGATGTTAATAAAAATTTTCCTTGTTCATAGGTGATTAAATTATAATTAAGAAATGTTGTCACTACAGCCTCTTCAGGTCGAGATTTTTCTGCTATGAAACATTTGAAAATATATTTGGGGATTCAATGAGGGATCGAAGTTCTAACTGTTACATATTATGAAAAAGAAAAGAATTCATTATTTTGGAAAATACTGATAAGCATTTTTATAACTTTGTTTCATTTCTTCGTTAATTTTTTTGTATATATTTTTATACTGATGATGATGACACATTTGTTGATCAAATGTTGATGGATATATCTTGTAGTCATGCTCTTGTTGCCTTTTGGGGGTGTGTAGAGTGCAGCCATATACCTGGGTAACTTGAGAATAGGGTGTTCTGTTACCACATGCTCAGCAGTCTGATTAGGATGCCCGCACATGCAAGCAACTGATTCATTCTCTCATGCCCAGCTTTTTATAGTTTTGCTGACACAAGCAGTGCCGAAACATAGAAGGTTGAGTCTTACCCTCTGTTTGCATAGAAGATCTGCCCCAGCTGGGAGTGAAGAGTTGGGTTGTGGGCAAGTTGTGGGAATGAAAAGTTGACATTTGGCAATGCAGTCATTCAATTCATCTGGATGGATCAAACTCTTTAGAGATCAGATATGCTGCATACCGAGAGAATAGTCTATGTGACTTGAGATTCTGGTTGTTGTTGAAGATGGCAGATATCATACAGAGGTGAAGGATATGGTCTGGTTTATCCTTGACTGCTTTTGTGAGGTGCATGGCTCGACACTCACAAACTTGAAAGGATGCCAGGTGGTTCAAAATGGGGAGGAATGTGGTTTGTGTTGGTCACATGCAGCCAGTGACAATGTGCATGGTGTCATTGATTGATACATTCAAGTTGTTGGCATGACCACTGCGGCAACATACAGGTGATGCATACCTGCAGCATTGTAAACCAATTAACATGCACTTGTCTGGAGGGTAGACATGTAAGCTCCACAGGTGGAGCCAGCCAGACGGTGGAGGATCTGTTTCTTGTGCTGATTTTGGCATGTAGAATCCCAATGTGGCATCTGTGTGTCAATGAGTGGTCAAGCGTGACTCCAAGGTATACCAGTTGGCTGTCATTTGGTAGGGCAGTGCCATTTATGAAGATATTAAGTTGGTGCTGGTTGTCACGGCTATTCAGGTGGAAAGCTGTTGTGGTCTTCGCTGTGCTGAGTTTGAGGTGCCAGCATGCTAAATAGATGTGCAGGGCCTGCATGTCTTGGTTTAGCACCATTTCTACTTTCTCCCATTTTTTTTTCTGCAGGATGTCACTGATGTAAATATTGAACAGTATCGAGGAGAAAGGATCCCTGAAGCATACCGTTTTGCAGACGTTACAAGTGGTTCAACTAGCCATCACTAGTTCTTAGCCTAAAGCTCCCATTCATGAGGAGCTCCATAATAAAACTAATCATGTGGACACCAAGAAGCATGTGTAGTAGCTTGAGATGGAGTCCCAGGAGCCAAACTGCATCATACACAGCTGTTAAGTACACGAGGACTAAGCCACCTTAGTGTTGCACCAAGAATCATGCCTTGATTTCATCAGTTGGGAGAGTCACTTGGAATGAATGAAAAATTTGAAAGTAACAATGTTGAGTATGTGTAACTACACCCATTTATGGCTGTCCAGAAATTAGGTCAAAATATAATGGAGACCACACCAGAAAATTTTCAGATTCATTTCACCACCTGCCATGCTACTACTAAAACAACAACAACAAACAACAACCAGCAACAACAAGGGCATGGGAAGTGGAGGGGGGGTGTGGGGAATGTGACCTCACCAATGAATGAATACATGTGTGGGGGGGTATCAGTGAGGAAAATGTCCCTTCCCACACACAAATCAAACCAGGAATTTGGAAATAATTTGAAAAAAAATACAAAAAAACTTTACAACATCATGAGCAGTGTCTTGGGCTGGAAACATTAGAAACTCAATAACTGGAAGGAAAAGAAAAAAGAAATCTGGAGACATTCACAACTGCTGTAGAAACACTATTATGGAAGTCATTTATCCAATTAATTCAATTGCTTCCCCTGCAAAAAAATTAACTTTAAACTCTTCTAATGCCCTTTCAATTATGACTAAAATAATGTTTGATGAACTAAGTGCTTTGACCATTGCAAGCTAAGCTGCAGATGGGCCTCTGGTTATGGCATTAATTTCACACCTCTTCCATTCCCAGTCTATAAATGTATATATGAAACTAGCAGAATATACCAGGCGTTGCCCGGCCAATTTCAACATCAAACATTATAATCAAAGTTAAGTATACAAACCATATATCAAATCTGTCGCTCCAAGGGTTTGTTTGGCCAATGTACTATTTTTGTCTTCTTTTGGGCCTGACACAAAAACAGAAGAGGGTGTGGTCATATAAATGTACTTAAAACATTCCTCAGATTATATTGATTCTAAACATATATGAGTTCATTGTTTTAACTCCCTAGGTTCAAGTGATTTTGCTGAAATAGCATTTTGGGCATTAATAGCCTTACACAGAGAAAGGAATAGGTGTGGCCAGGTGGGACACAGCCCATGTTACTCCCAGAGTGGAGTTGTATATTCATACCAAGTTTTAGATCTCTAGCTCCAATGGTTTTTCTGGCAAAAATACCATTTTTGGCTCTTTTTCATTACCATTGTAACCATTTTGCAAAATTTTAGCCCATGTTTTAAGTTGGGTCAAAACCTATCATCATGCTGAGTTTCAGAGAAATTCACCAACCAGTTTGGCCGTAATGATGGTACAAACAGACAGACAGACAGACAGACAGACAGACAGACAGACAGACAGACAGACAGACAGACAGACAGACAGACAGACAGACAGACAGACAGACAGACAGACAGACAGACAGACAGACAGACAGACAGACAGATTCTGTATTTTCCCAGACATGCCACCTGGCATAAAACCATCTCAGGGTGGGTCTCCTCCATCCCTAAAAGTTTGATTAAAATCTAACAGAGGGATTTTGAGAAATGGATGAACATAGTTACATAGTTACACAGTTGGTTACATAGGTCTTCCAATATATATATATAGAAGTAATACCTCTGTTCCTCAGGTGTGAGTGAAAATGAACATAATCCATACACACAGCCATTACTTGACCACACATAACCAAAACCAATGCTCATAAACTATACGAAAGATAAAGAAATAATAAGACATATTTTTGCTACAGATAATGTGTGTGCGAGTGACTATACATGCTGTGTTTGTTCTCGCATGTTCATGGGTGACAAAGGAGTCCATCCATAATAAAATACTCCATTTTTGGGCTGATTTTATACAAAAGAGGAAAAGTGTTCCAGTTTTTTGTTGTTAATTTGTACAAATATCAGAGGTGCATATAAACCAAGTACATGTGTATGGAATAGTTTGACAAGGTATGTGTGTGAGTTCATGTGTGTGGACAAAATGAGCAAGGGAAAGCTAGTTTTGATCTTTACATTGAGCTCCTCCAAGAATAATATGAGATCCTCTTCATCTAATCTACAAGAACGGAAATAAGGGACCGATCAGAGGCATCAATCATTCATAAACACATCACATTCCATTATTTACTACAGCAAAGCTATAAATAATTCACAATCTGTATATTCCATTATTTATATGCCATTTATATTACAAATCATAAGTCATGTGAAGAGAGTTCCAATATCTGCAGTGCATAATGGTAATGATGATATTAACTAATATACCTTGTGCTGTTGTGAACTATCCTCCTCACATGTGGGATGGGCTTGACTGCTCTCATCAGAGAGCACAGGTTGCTTGCTCTCAAGTGCTGTACGGAATTGCATAATACCACTTTCATCTCGGACAACTTGACTTAGCAATTCCATGTTTGATACATTAGAAACACCATATGGAGGAAATGACAGAATTTGAATATTAGATTCAGGATTAACTTCATTTGATGAACTCAATATGGTGCTGGACTCCAAATACCTCATTACTTCAAAGTACCTTTTGTGATTTGCAGCATCACATGGCGTCAAGCTTTGCAAATTTCTAACATTGGGATCACACTTCAGGTCTTCTATAAAGTACTTGACTACCTCCAGTTTGCCATGAAGAGCGGCATAGTGAAGTGGTGTATTACCATAATCATCCCTTACAAGGTGATCACCCTGGTGGACTGTTGTGAGGTATTGAATTAACTGCAAATGACCACCAGCAGAGGCATAATGTAATGGAGTGAGTTTGCATTCATCTTGTGAAAGTGGGTCGCAGTGACACTCCTCTGTAAGATATTTGACAACATCAATGTGTCCTTCCTGACAAGAATGATGAAGAGGAGTTCTGCCCACTCGATTTTTTATGATGGGGTCAGTTTTCAACTCTTCTATGATGAACTTGACAGTTTCCAATTTTCCCTTTAGAGCGGCACAGTGAAGTGGTGTATTACCATAATCATCCCTTACAAGGTGATCACAATGGTGGACTGTTGTGAGGTATTGAATTAACTTCAAATGACCAAAAGCAGAGGCACAATGTAATGGAATGAATTTCTCTTCATCTTGTGAGAGTGGGTCGCAGTGACACTCCTCTGTAAGATATTTGACAACATCAATGTGTCCTTCCTGACAAGAATGATGAAGAGGAGTTCTGCCTGCTCGATTTTTGATGTTGGGGTCAGTTTTCAACTCTTCTATGATGAACTTGACAGTTTCCAATTTTCCCTTTAGAGCAGCATAGTGAAGTGGTGTATTACCATAATCATCCCTTTCAAGGTGATCACCCTGGTGGACTGTTGTGAGGTATTGAATTAACTGCAAATGACCACTAGCAAAGGCACAATGTAATGGAGGGAGTTTGCATTCATCTTGTGAAAGTGGGTCGCAGTGACACTCCTCTGTAAGATATTTGACAACATCAATGTGTCCTTCCTGACAAGAATGATGAAGAGGAGTTTCGCCCGCTCGATTTTTGATGTTGGGGTCAGTTTTCAACTCTTCTATGATGAACTTGACAGTTTCCAATTTTCCCTTTAGAGCAGCATAGTGAAGTGGTGTATTACCATAATCATCCCTTACAAGGTGATCACCCTGGTGGACTGTTGTGAGGTATTGAATTAACTGCAAATGACCACCAGCAGAGGCACAATGTAATGGAGTGAGTTTGCATTCATCTTGTGAAAGTGGGTCGCAGTGACACTCCTCTGTAAGATATTTGACAACATCAATGTGTCCTTCCTGACAAGAATGATGAAGAGGAGTTCTGCCTGCTCGATTTTTGATGTTGGGGTCAGTTTTCAACTCTTCTATGATGAACTTGACAGTTTCCAATTTTCCCTTTAGAGCAGCATAGTGAAGTGGTGTATTACCATAATCATCCCTTACAAGGTGATCACCCTGGTGGACTGTTGTGAGGTATTGAATTAACTGCAAATGACCACCAGCAGAGGCACAATGTAATGGAGTGTATTTCTCTTCATCTTGTGAGAGTGGGTCGCAGTGACACTCCTCTGTAAGATATTTGACAACATCAATGTGTCCTTCCTGACAAGAATGATGAAGAGGAGTTTCGCCCGCTCGATTTTTGATGTTGGGGTCAGTTTTCAACTCTTCTATGATGAACTTGACAGTTTCCAATTTTCCTTTTAGAGTGGCATAGTGAAGTGGTGCATTACCATAATCATCCCTTACAAGGTGATCACCATGGCGGATAGTTGTCAGATACTGAAATAATTGCAAATGACCACCAGCAGAGGCACAATGTAATGGAGTGAGTTTGCATTCATCTTGTGAAAGTGGGTCGCAGTGACACTCCTCTGTAAGATATTTGACAACATCAATGTGTCCTTCCTGACAAGAATGATGAAGAGGAGTTCTGCCTGCTCGATTTTTGATGTTGGGGTCAGTTTTCAACTCTTCTATGATGAACTTGACAGTTTTCAATTTTCCCTTTAGAGCAGCATAGTGAAGTGGTGTATTACCATAATCATCCCTTACAAGGTGATCACCCTGGTGGACTGTTGTGAGGTATTGAATTAACTGCAAATGACCACCAGCAGAGGCACAATGTAATGGAGTGAGTTTGCATTCATCTTGTGAAAGTGGGTCGCAGTGACACTCCTCTGTAAGATATTTGACAACATCAATGTGTCCTTTCTGACAAGAATGATAAAGAGGAGTTCTGCCTGCTCGATTTTTAATGTTGGGGTCAGTTTTCAACTCTTCTATGATGAACTTGACAGTTTCCAATTTTCCCTTTAGAGCAGCATAGTGAAGTGGTGTATTACCATAATCATCTCTTACATTGGTCTTTGTAGGCTTGAAAGACTTTTCACACGTATTCGAGGATATTTCTTGGATACCAGAATAACAAGCCTATAAAAACAATAGAAAAAATGACTTTCTTAATTTGATCTCAAAAAAATACAATCTTATTTCCAGCTTACCACATCATCTGAAGTTTTTGTGTCAGAAATGGTAGAAAATTCCTCTGTTTGTTTGTCTAGGTCCAATGACTGTCTGCTGGAACCTGGTCAGATAAAGAGACAACATTATCTAATTATTATTTATTAGCACACATAGAAATAACTTTTTCCTAACACAAACATTAGCAAATTATATATGTACACCAGGTTGTATACCTTGTTCACAGTTGACTTCCTGAGAGTAGTCGCCACAAGATATCCTCAACACTTTTGCCTCATTGTAACTAAGACACTTCAGAGCACTGACTTGTTCCGGTGACAATGGAAATACTTCATCTTTTAGAGCAAGTGGAAGATGAAATACTACACAGACACAGCCTGACTCAACTCCTTCCAAAGGAAATAGATGCACCTCGACATCTAAGATCTCACACAGGTCTTCTTGTAATGTTTCAAGATGTTCCATTTTGCAACCTTTGTAGGTGTCATCAAGTTTAACATAAACATCAGCATGGTCAACATCTTTCATGCCCAGACCTGATGGGCAGTGGATCACTCTGCCCTCTGCATATTTGGCAAAATCCTTTTTATACTCACTGAGAAGTTGTTTTCCTTCTTTGTAATCGATAGAGGCAAAGGTCAATTCCAGAAGTTTGAAATTGAAAAAGGAGCAGTAACATCTGAAAATGTTTATATACTCTTCAACTGTGCACACTCTTTCTTCAAATGTGCTTTGTTTATGGTCATCTTCTTCATATATTGGAGAGATTTTCTTAAAGCTATCTAATATCCAAGTCAATGCAGTGAGGTTTGTGTTAGAGTCTGACAGATACTTGAAAAACTTCACTAGGATATTGGTGAATTTCTCTATCATTTTATTGGACTCCCTCTTGAGTGTTCTTACAAGTTTCTTGTGATTTGGGTCTTGATGAAGTGCAGGAAACATACGACTGGGAGTGACTTCTGTTGTGTTCATGTCAGAATGATGACCTGCACAGAATACATAGTATATTATATATTTGAATTATGTGAATGTTGTAATAAATTGCTATATAGATATTTGTTAGCATGAAAATATGAAAAAAAAAATTTCGCTGGAGAGAATGAAGTCTAATCCAAATTATTTTGAGCAAAAACTGAATGATAGAAGTTATCTATATGGAAAGATATCATAACAAACCTGGCAATAGACCATACTTCTGCCGCATCTCTTGTGCTAGAAGGCATTCATCGATATGGTCCAAGGCACTGCAAGTGGACTCCATGCAATTACCTTCTGGGTAGTTGGAGAGAACAAAATTCAAAAGATCTTGAAATACTCGAATGCAGTTATTGGGGTGGTCGCACTCCCATTCTTGTAGCTTCGATGTTGGTATATTTAGATGCACTCCAAAGCTGTAGTATTTGGACTTGACACTTTCAAGATCCCTCAGTAGCTCTCTCAATTCTACCATCAAAATTATTAGAAACAGTTAGAGGAGAAAACTTAATTATCATACAGTTTCAATACTATAATTATTGTTTTATGTAGCTACTGAAATGAAAAGAAGAGCAAACATATCTTCTATATTTTATATGCTTGTTATGCCAAAATTATAGGTAAACAGTGAATTGAAAATTTATTTTTGGATTGAATATTTGATGTTTCAAGCCAAATATTACACTTTTTTATGCACAGCTTATCTGTTGACTTAGTGTAATGTACTGGAATGATTGTGTCCTTATTAGTAACAGAAAAGCATAAAAATAGTTTTTAATTGCAGCTAAATCTAGCATCAGTACCTTCATTGCTACATTCTGAATATCCTCAGAGCATTGCAGCTGTTCAAAATGAATGAATTCTTTCCTGACAATACACTATTTTACACTGATCTGCAGTTGATAAGTAATATGGAGTGGCTCTGCTACATACCATTATGTCAAAAAGGTCAATATTGATACACAAGAGTAAGCATTCTTGCAAAGACACTATTTTATTGGGCGGATTGTGTTGATGGTTTGTATCAATAGAGCTAATGTTTAAATGACAAGTAGTGTTAATTAGTTCTAACCTGTTGGTATCGTGTTTTGTGTCTGAGAACAATTGAGCACAAAAATTTTTTACAAATAAAAAGGATGACATAGGAATGGAGGGACGAAACCTGTATATATGTCAACCAAAATAGGTCACTTCTATGCACATGAGGAGTGGAGTTGACATAAGCACTGGGTTGCATCCCTTCATTCCTACATCCTAATTTTTATATGGAAAAAATTTTTTTGCCCCCTTGGTTGCCTCCATTTACTTGAATGTGTGATGTGTAGTAAAAGAAGTTTTGATAGAAAGAGTTTGCAATAGCTGAGTTGAATACCACATGCCAAATATTAATCTGATTGGTTCTTCAAAGTGAAAACTACTTTGTGTCGGTGTGACTAATGGACAAACCCCACCTATATGAATGTGATTACTCTCTCTGATCATATAGAAACCACATTACAAATTTAAGTCTGATAAGTTCTTGGAGGTTATATGAAGAGCAAAGATTTCTGGAGAATAGAAATTGAGCAGCAGCAAAAGTTACGCTATCTAAGAGAAAGGTATTATTTGGTGGAGACCACTTACCATATGCCTAATTTTAGTGATTTTGACAAAAGACAATTTGTCTAACTAGAGGACACTTACCTACACTACGAAAAAATTTTAAAAGAATTATTACATTGGAGATCGAGAAAGCAGCAATTGAGTGTTAGGCAGAGAAGAAAACTGCAACAATTGAAATTATGGGGTGGCAAGGGAAAGTTAGGGCCAAGAAATCTTTTCAGGAAACAGATGAGAGCTTGAAACAGTGGTAGGCATCGGCTGAACTTATAATTTAAGTGACCATATTAATCAATGTGATGTGAGCCAACTTGGTTGCTAATAGTAGTGTATTGACTACATAAAAAAGCAATACTATGAGGATTGAGAGCATACCCCTCTGCAGCTTCTTATCCCACCAAGAAACTATTATGTTAAAGTTCAACTGTGTAAGGCTAAAAAAATGCCAAAAATTGTACTTAAAAAAAAACAACTTTGACCTAATAACATGTTCACTTTCATTTTAAAAGTCTACAACATGCATCTTCAAAGCAGACACCTTTGTGACTACAGCCCAAATGTGGGCTGAAATAACTTCTTTAAGGCAGGTTTTTTGATAATATATATAAAGTTGGGGGGTCTATTTCTTGCTCCTAGGTTTGGCCAAAACTGAACCTAATTTGCCATGAGATTATTCATAAGACACATTTTTATTAAGTGGTTCCCCTACAGAGAAAAAGAGAACTAAATTTGTCATACAAGAAAGAGCCTGAAAAATGATTGTTTCATCCAAGTAGTGGTCTTCCTAGCTGAATATTCCATGTTGAATTCCCCAAAGACTTCATTTTTTTCCAATTTTTTTCCCCTTTTTTTCTTGTGTTTCATTTTGTGTTTTTTTAATTTTATTACCTTTTCTTTCTTCTTCTATTTTTCTCCCGTATTCATTTCCTTTTACTTTCTACTTTATTACTCTTCATTTGGCTCAGGTTTAAAGTACTGTATTTGTATGTATATCCATCTACTACTGGGGCCAATAGGCTCAATTTTAAATATACCGAGTCAACATAAGTATCAAAAGAAAGAAAATAGCACTCTTCAGGCCATGCTTGGTTAAATAATTTTGATAAAATTTGTTCTGGGCTTCAGAGGGATAAACTAATGAATAGGTTGGTGCAGCTGTATTAGAGCTGCAGCTACATTCAAACTTTTATTATTCCTCTCTATGTTTTAAGTAAATAATTATTGCATAGTGTAATTTTCTTAATACAATTTTTGTTTAACTCTAAATTTTGGTGAGAAAAAAGGAATAGTTGATTTTTGTGTGACATCCAATATATACATAGCTATTTATTGACATGAAAATTATTTTTTGTTATTGACAAATCAAATTCCATAGTTTTAAACTATTCTTAATAAAGGAAATAGTTATCATAGCAGATAACCAATTAATAGTCAAACATTTTGAACGTAAAAATTTTATGACGAATAATAACTTTGGCATTTTCATACCTGGCTTGTAGGGTCCAGGGTTTGACTCAACATCTCCTGACAACAGGAGCAGGAGAGCCACGATATTCTTGGGTCCATAGAAACAGCCCTCAGAGGAAGGTCGATGAGAGTTATAGGCAACCCCAGACATAGCTTGTTACTCTAAACATGTAAACAGTATTACAATGGGTGACATCAAAGCCTTTACCAGTTGATCACATTAGAATAACAAAGCTTTTGCTCCACCCCACTTTGATAAATCCAGTTTTGGTGATGTTGAAAGATGTTATTGATAAATAGGTTACTATGACATGTACAATGTACTTCAATATATTACTATATATGTCTCTACAGATACATGGATTGAACTCCTCCCAAAACCGTTGGAGGGATGTTTGAAAATATTCAGGGATTGATCAAAACACCTCACTGCATGTCCTCCTGTAGGCTTTATTCATATTTGTGGGGTGGGTGTGTCAAGGACTGTTGTATTTACTGAAATAAATTGCTTACTGTTACACGGAAAAATTTGTAGTGAACACTAAACTCTGGTTTAGTATTTTTGTAAACCCTTTACCAGTTCTGTATCATTACGAAATCACTTCACATCATCACAAGATATCAAACTTTCCCATTTACAGGTGGTTGACTATCCAACCAAGATTCTTAGCAGTATGGCACCATCAGGACTGCCACCCCATTATTTGCTTCTCAACATTGGTTGTCCCATCATGCTGCTGTGCAGCCTCAATCCATAAGCCTGCAACAGCACTGCCTTACAATCAAGCAGCTGAAATGAAGACTTCTGGAAGCAGCTCATGGTGTCAAAGCCGGAGACCACAACATCTATATTCCTTTCGGACATGCCATTTCAGTTCAATATGTTGCACTTTTCTGTTAAACGGAGTTACACCATGTCCATCTACAAGAGCCAAGGCCAATCCCTGAAAGTTATTGGACTTAACCTGAGAGAACCATTAATCTCACCTGGCCAGCTCTACCTTGGCTGCTCCAGTGTCAGAAACTCTGACAACCTCTTGTGCGGTCACTAGATAGCAAGACTATAAAAAATGTAGTATACCAAGAGGAACTACAAAACGAAACATGAACATGATGAAAGTGATTACGAAGTGAAATGCTATATCTATGTGATGGAGTCAAGAAACTATAGGAACCTTTTAGTGGTGTTATTATTGGGAATACTATTAGAATTACTATTGATTGTATCACTCCATGTCAGTTATGTGTTTTATGGATGTAAGGGGCAGGTTGTAATAGTGTTGATTGTTTTAAGGGGCAAGTTGTATCGTTATTGACTGTTGTAGTTGATTAGCTGAAATAGAGGAATATGATTGGTTGATGGTGGGAAGACAGTTGCACATTATGTACATATATGGTAACTTGTGCTCAGTTTTTCATTATGTGAAGCAGATTATTATGTGATGCTGATTTTCTTGACTCCATTGAAAATGAATTGATATATGTGCAAAAGAAAGAGTGTCACTGGAGAAGGGTTTGCGATAATCTATCTGATTTATCCAGGGGTTTTCATGAAACCCGATCTTCAGGGTAGACACATCCTACGCTGAGGAAGGTTTTAGCAAGAACAAAAAACAACATGGACACCTGGCTACACCTTCCTGTGGGTGTGTGAGGCTAAAAATACCAAACAAAAATAATATCACGGACAAACCCTTGGACATGGAGACATAAAATTGACATGGACACATCTTCACTCTTGAAGCTGCTTTGGCTGGGTCCCACCTGGCCACACCTCTTCCCTTGGGTTTATCAGGATAAAAATGCCATAAATGGTATTTGGGTCAAATCCTTGGACATGAGATTGGTCACACTTGGACACACCTTTTCCAGTAGGTATGCCATTATAGGCCGGGCAACGCAAGATATGTCTGCTAGTACTATATATATATATATATTTTTTTTTTTAGTCATATAAAGATAGTCTTTGTCAATGTTAACAAAACTACCCTGTCAGCCAGTGGAGTTGATACAAACCTAATTGATTCCAAAGCAGAGTGAGAAATGATTAAGCAATTCTTTAACAATATGGCCTCTACCACATGCATTGAGGGAACCCACAAGTACAGAAGCCAGAAATATTAACTCAAATTTAAATTCCATACATACCAGCAGGTAGTTGAACTGCTAACAGACCACCTGTATACTGAACTTTTGTGTTTTCATAGGATTAATTTGTTAGATATCCATTCTTGACAAATATATGTGGATGTCAACCCACCCCCCCCCCTCCCCCCCCACCATTCCAAGTATTCCTATATATGTGTTCCACAAATATTTCGCAGCACATGAGTATAGATTAAAATGTATTTTATTTGATGTAGAAAATTATCATGGCACATCTGAATTGCAACTGGTGATACTATTACGTCCCATTCGGTGTGTAGATTCTTCTGGGGAAAATTTTTTTTAACTAAATGATGAAATGTCATTCTATCATAGATACATGAAATTGTAATTTGGTTTCTTATTAATCAATATATTGCATCTTGCATGTGAGGATAAAATGAGAGAAAGTCTTCCTCATGGAACATAACTATACAAAACCCTCTCACTTGCCAACAACATATGTTCTTGACACATCCGGTCCTGGCAAGATCACCATCCCCCCCCCCCCCCCCCCAATCAAATCCTGGCTACACCCATGGAGAGAACCCTTAAACAGCCTCACAAGTCAATAAAATTAAATTAAAAAAGAAAATTTCTTTTTTCAAATATATATTTAAAAAATGGAGAAGATATAATATGAAAAACTGTTTCTAATTCACAAAACGATATTTGTTCAGTTAGTGTAATTAGTACAATCCTAGTTGATACAGATATGCATGCATTGACAGAGACTATAGTATATATGGCCTCTATTACTGATAGATATGCATTGAGAGAACCCAAAAGTACAGAAATAGTGACAAACATAAATTTCACTCCTACTAGCAGGTAGTTGAGCTGCAAACAAACCATTCCTATATAAAGAAAGTAGAGAATGTAATACATCTAATACTGCTTATAAAAATCAAATTTATATTCATAAATCAAGATCCAATTATTGTATTGCATCTCCCGGAATAGCTAATCTATTGAGGTGGTTAGCTGCAGGGTGAGGCTATATACATACAATCTGTGATACCACCTATAGGAGAACAGCTCCTGCAACATACATTGAGCATAGAGAATGAATTAGGCTTACAAGCAGAGCTGGGGTGAGTGGTTCTTATTGCTAATCAGCTCACAAGCAGAATGAAGTGGAAAAATTAAACCCAATAAAGATAATGTTTTGTTTTGTTTTTTTTAAATTTTTATAAATTTTTTCTTTCTTATTTTTTTACTTCTAGTAACACAGCAGCTTCAAGGAGTTAGAAAAGGAATTAATCTTTCCTGGTTTTGCAAGTCAAACTGACAGAAGCTAGCAGATGAGCTGCAATTATCTTAAACTATAAACTATTAAGAAGTAATGAGAACTGCAGTAGTATTATATGTATGCTTGTATGTGTGCATTTGTTCACACACATGCACATGTGCATGTACACACACAGAGGCAGACAGGCAGGCGGGGACACATGCACACACACATGCACACATGCACACGCACGCACACACACAAAATGACACAAAATGAAAAAATATGACATATAAACAGCCACATTGATTCGGTGTTTGTAATGGTTTTAGCAGGAAGGAGTTCTTTAATGACCAAAAAAAAAAAAAAAAAAAAAGGGAACAGGCTATCCTATAATAAACACCTGTGTGGTTTTCTCACTGGCAAGACATTATATATTATCACTTTATTTATATGCATTGCCTGGGAGAATAACAAAAGTTGTCCAGCTGTAAAAGTGGAGTAAGAAGTGATTTTGCAATTCTTCAGCAATTATCATATGGTCTCTATTACTGATAGGCATGCACTGAGAGAACCCAAAAGTTCAGAAGCCAGATATACTGACTTAAACTTTATTTCAATTCCTACAAGCAGCTAGTTGAGCTACAAACAGAACATTCCTATATAATGAATTTTTGTATTTCCATAAAATAAACAATTTATTGAAAATTCATTCTTAATTTTTTTTTATTTTTTTAATATGGATATCAATTCCCCACCCCCACCCCCCCAACCCCCTCATCAAATCCTGGCTATACCCATAGAGAAAACCCCTAAAAAGCCTCACAAATAAGTAAAAGAAAATTAAAAAACAAATTTTTTTTTATTTGTATAATTTAAAAAATGAACACATTTTTATCAACTAGTATAATTAATACAATCCTAGTTGATGTCAAAGTGGAGTGAGAAATCACTTAGCAATTCTTCAGCAATAATCATATGGCCTCTATTACTAATAGGCATGCACTGAGAGAACCTAACAGTACAGAAACCAGAAATATTGACTTAAACTTAAATTCCACTCCTACTAGCTGGTAGTTGAGCTGCAACCAGACCATTCTATACACAGAACTTTTTTGTTTCCATAGAGTAAACAATTTTTTTTTTTAATCCATTTTTGACAAAAAGATGTGGATGTTTCCACCCCTCCCCCCTCCCCATTCCAAGTGTATCTATACCTGTGTGCCACAGATTAAAAAACAACTACAACCACATATGTTGCAGCATGTGAGTATAACCTGAAATGCATTTTATTTGATGAAGAAAATGATCATGACACATTTGAATTGAAATCGGTGATACCATTACGTTCTATCCTGTGTGTAGATTGTTCAGGAACACAATTTTTAAACTTGAAAAGGGAATGTTTCTCATAATACATGAAATTGTAATTTGGTTTCTTATTATTTAATATACTTCATCTTTCATGTGAGGACAAAATGAGAGATAATAGTTTTTAAAAAAGAAAAAAAAAATTTTTCTCTCATTCGCAAGCAGCATATGTTCTTGGCACATCTGGTCCTGGAGGGAGCAATTCCCCCCCCCCCCCCCTCTTTCCTCCTCATCGAATCGAATCCTGGCTACGCTCATGGAGAGAACTCTAAATAGTCTAACAAATCAGTAATATAAAATTTAAAAAAGTAAATTTCTTTTTATAAATATATATTTAAAAAATGAAGAAGTTATATTAAGAAAACTGTTTTGTTAATGTTTACAAAACAATTCTTATCAAAATGTAATGAATACAATTCTAGTTGATATCAAAGTGGAGTAAGAAATGATTTAGTGATTTTCCAGTAATATCATATGGCCTCTATTACTGATAAGCATGTAATTGGAGAACCTAAAGGTAGAGGGAAACTCAGAAATATTGTGGCTTAAAATTCCCCTCCTAGTAGCAGGTTGTTGATTGATAAACAGACCATTCCTATATACTGAATACAGAGGATGAAATACATCTAATGCTGCCTATGGAAAATGTTTCTAGCATGCAACGATATCCTGTACTTAGACTGCAGCATGAATATCTTGGGCAATTGTAATGAGACACTGAGTATTGCTCAAATTTAGGTACAATATAGAACTCTATCTTCCTAAAGTGAAGTTGTATTCCCAAGAATAGTTTGGGAGGGTACAAGTCTCTGTCCACTATTTCCAGAAACACCAATTATAACATAATTTCCCTTAACATGAAACTCTTTTGAGATTCCGGTTCATTTGATAATTACAACATTAGCTTGCCTACAGCTACATATAGCTATGTATTAATACCTTACCCTAGATGAACTACTCTTCACACCAGCAAGTTCCAGCCATTGCAGTGCACCTCCAAGACAACCAACAGCTTATGTATTAATCATTAAGGAGGCCAGCTGCAGGGCAGATGACAATATCTGTGATAGCACCTTTAAGGAGAACAGCACCTGTAATATACGTTGAGCATAGAGAATCAGTCTGGTTTCTATTGCTATTCAACTTACAAGCAGAAGAAGGGGGAGAGATAATAAAACTAGAGCTAATAGAAGATCAAATATTTTATTCACTTTTTATTTTTTAGTATTAATCGGAACAGAGTCATAGCAAGGATTGGAAAAAAAAACTCTAATAGCGACTAGATCATGTCTTAGCTTTTAGAAGTAAATTTAATAGAACGAAGCAGATTAGCTACAATTCTTTTTAGCTAACTATTAAAAAAATGACTAAAACTGCAGCATTAGCTAAAACGTAGATATTTATATTTGGTAAACAGGAAATATGATCTGCCACATATATTCAGGAATTGGTGTCTGTAGTCACTTTGTGAGCCCTTAACGGTTTAGCCAGAAACAGTTCTTAAACAGAACCCACCCCCTTTCCCTATGAACACAGCAGCTTGGCAGTCTCATTGACTGATTTACCCTCAAACTTGTACCCACCCCCCCTCCAGTTTAAATGTTCTTTCTTGTTGATCTTGTTCTTGTGAAACTTCCTCCAGACAACCAGTGTTAAGGTCCCCAGTTCAATCTGGATTATTAAGTCAAAACATGAAATCTTAAGTGAGCAAGTTTTGGGCTGGAAATTTCCGTCTTGTTTGATAGATAGATAGATAGATAGATAGATAGATAGATAGAGAGAGAGATAGATAGATAGATAGATAGATAGATAGATAGAGAGAGAGAGAGATAGATAGATAGATAGATAGATAGATAGATAGATAGATAGATAGATAGATAGATAGATAGATAGATAATCCTATGCTTTCTTAACCAAAATCATCTTACTGTTCTTGGAATAAGCTTCCTAATTAGATCTTCATTATTGCCATACTTGCTTATATTTATGAACTGGATGGAAAATTTTCAAGTGATATTGCCCACAAAGGCAAAAATGCTAGTCTTGCTGAAGTAATTATCAAGAACCTGGCTGTAACTCCTGTGTTAAAGTTTCTGTGCTTATGCACTATTCCTTGATGTGATATACAGCCAAAAATAGTTGCTCATATTTAGACTGATCAAAGTCCCACTTATGCAACCATGGTGGACCAGGAGGAGCTGACAAAAAAGAGATGCAGCTACTCAGGGTACCTGCCACTGAAGAAAAGGTTCAAGGAACACATCAGCCCAATAAAGGAAAGATAAATCCTGGCATTCCTATCACCAATCAAGAGACACACACTATTTCACAATCCTGGTAAAACCAATTCTCAATGCTATCAGTGAGTCCCTTGAACATAGAGAAAACACCACAAGTGTGGTAGAGGTGGCACCTGAATTAATCAAAGCTAACTATTGCTTACAATGCAGACCTTTGTCATACCATACACACCAAGAGCATCACAAGACATGACCTTTTGGAAGAAATGTTTCAATATACATCTTCAATTACATGTTGTCAACGTCTGTTCAAATCATCCTACATTTGAATAGGTACTGTTTACGTTAAACTTGTAGGTGATTCATGAGACACTGTTCCACTGGGAAAGCATTTGCAAATCTGACCCCCTCCTGTAGATGCATATTTTTGGTGTAGTCTAGTGGTAGTTAAGCTCTATTAAATTCATTAATTTTCAATTAGGGTGGGGTACTAACGTTTACGGATACAATAGACCCTAATAATTCAAAAGCCAGTTATCCAGAATTCTGATTATCATAAAGGCAATTTACATAGCATTGAAAAATATTAATTATAAGGCAGGCCCACGGGTGGGTCATGGCTTTCCTTAAGGGAATCTCCCATCCCGTCCCCATACCTACCAAAAAAAGAAAGAAACATTGGAAAGAAAATTGTTGTTTTTTTCCAAAGTATGATAGGTTTTAATGATACTGTATATGATGAAAACTACATAGCCAATTGAGAAAGTTCAATAATCTTTTAACTACATTCTGTGTGGTTACCATTTAGCAAATTCTTCTACAACTCTTTCTAGTGTAATTTCCATACACCATTGAAAAAAATATTGTTGATAGACCATTGAGTATGGTGCTATGCAAGGTTGATTTAAAATGCTTTAGCATTCTAATAGAACGTTCACACTCTCTTGACTTGTCATGGCAAAGTACTCATCAGGAAAATTGATTAAAAAGATTTGGAAATATCTTTGACTAACATCATTACTTGAAAATCTTCAATTCATTTTGCTTCGATAATTAAAGCTCTGAATCCAGGTATTCAGGTGGTAAAAGGTCATCTCTGTACAACTTTAATATACTTCCTTCATACTCTTCACTCCTAAAGCATGACGAGAAGGAGACACAATTTGGATGGCAATAGTTTTATAAAATCTGTAATACGTTTTGACATTAAATTATCAAATTGAGTGTCTGAGCTCAGTGATCAAATGATCCAGAAATAGTTAGATTCTCACGGCAATATTCTGGTAGCTTGTGGTTGTTGTATTACTTCTGATGGGGCTGTCTGGATGCAAGTCTTGGTATAGGCTCTTCAACATTTACTATCTGGGCCATTCCCTTTGCTGCAGTGCATATTTGAGCACGAAATGTCTCCACCTCTAAATTGATTAAGTGTTAAACATCAAGGACAATAATTGTATTGATGTAATGAAGGTTCACCAGATGTGGAAATGGTTACAATGCACAAATGCTTACAGTTCTTTTTATCATTTCCACTTTGTGGTGAGCCTGCACTACATAAATATAATTATTATCATTGAAGTTAAACACATAATCCCCTTGTGTACTCTAAAACCTTCCTCATGGCTTATAAGGTGACAATGAAAGAAAATTAAGATAAAGTCAAGAGTAGTAATTGAGTTGCCATCTGGCTTCCTGGGAAGCCAAATTCTAGATATCTGGCTTCTTGGATAAACTGCTTGGCTCCAACAACTGAAACTCAGGAAGCCAAATAAATTTTGCCTCTTTTTTTGGCTTCTAGGAGAGAAATAAAATTGTAAAAATTAAAAAACTGAAATCAAATCAATTTGGCTGAAATTTGGCATGAACACCAAGTTAAAAATAAGATTAATTATTGTATTTAATTTGGTGAAGGTTGTGTGTGTGTCAATAAGATGAGGAAATAGTTGTGACTATTTTCTTGGAGAAATTGACAGTGCCAGAAAAAAAAACAAAAAAAAAACAGCTGCTAATTTGACTATTTGTAAACTTGTTTGTCTATACAATTTTATTTCTTTCTGTAAGACTAAATTGGAAACAAAGTTTCCTTGTCCAAATCCTGCCAGATATCAACAAACTCTTGAGTGCTGTTCATGAATCTAAGAAGTGAGAGATATTTTGAGGATAATTATTTCTAGTATACAAATTTTAGTTAGCCGAGCACTTACACAGTGAGACCAGTATGAAGCAAAGTCTAATCTTGTCCAGTTGCCTTGTCTTAAGGCTGAAAATATTCCACATATTGGTAAGTAGTTAGAGCTTAATTGGAGGAAGTTCACATCACATAAGAAATGGAACGAATTCAATATATCATGTTAAAACTGCTTTTTGACATCCGTAATTCCCCTTTTTTTAATTATCATGGCAGATGCAACTTACCCAAGTAATCAGATTGATAGATAAAGAATTTAAAGTTACTGAAGATTGTCTTAGGATATACAGCCTTCTCTCCACTACAGCTGGCAGCATTGTAGCATTTATTTAATGATGTTCTTTTCATTTTAGGATACCACTCAAACTGTTATGTGGCATGTTCAGTGCTATGATGGGTGCAGCATAACGGCTGGAGCTAGAGGTGATGTAGCTGCTAGGGTTCAGCAAATTGAACCCAAAACAGTGTGTTTTGAACTGGTTAAACTTATTCCGTTTCTCCCCCCCCCCCCCCCCCCCCAAGGGAAGACTATACCAAGAAAAATCAAAGAGAAAACAGAAAAGTCAATCAGCCATACCAACAATATATCCACAAGGTGGACAGTTGGAGCTGGTACTTCAGCTAGCATTATGTCCAATTGACAAAATACTCTGAATTTATGTAAAGAGGCCCTCAGAGGCACAATGGACACCAAAATTAAGGCTAGAATTTGTGGGTTTTCTAATTAATGGGAACTTTCCCATTTCTCTTTAACCTCATGTGACATGATGCTCAACAAATCTTACTATAATTGAGCTAATGTGCTTTTATATATATACACACACACACACACACACACACACACACACACACACACACACACACACACACACACACACACACACACACACACACACACACACACACACACACACACACATGTGTGTGTGTGTGTGGGTTCAAAGTCCTCCCAAAGAAAAAAGCTGAGGGCCACCAAATATTTTGTGAGGGATCTTGACGTCCAGGGGATCATCACTATCTATGCTATAAGGAATTCATTTTTTATCATTATTGATACAGTTAAAACAATGGTGGATTCAAAAGGTTTTTAGGTAGAGATGTTCCCTCCATCAGTGAAGAAATCATCCCATGTTGACAAAAAAAATCCTATCACAGATATCAAAAGGGTAAAAATACATTATTAAAGCCAATATAGCGTGCCACACCCTTATATAATGCAACTTAAAAAGTGTTTGTTCTTCTCAATATGTAAATCAGAAAAATCCTTGATAGAATCAGTCTGGCTAGCAAGCAGAGCTGGGGTGAGTGGTTCTTATTGCTAATCAACTTACAAGCAGAAGAAAGTGGAGATAATAACACAGCTAATGGAAGATAAAATATTTCAATCATTTGTTTACTTTTATTATTAATTAAATGGAGTCACAGCAAGGATTGGAAAGGATTATAATAGTGACTAGATCTTGTCTTAGTTTTTAGAAGTCAATCTAACAGAACGGAGCAAATTAACTACAATTATTTTTAACTGTCTATAAAAAATGACTAAAATTGTAGCATTAGATAAAATGAAGATATTCATATTTGGTGAACAGGAAATATGTTCTGCCACATATAACCAGGAATTGGTGTCTGTAGTAACTTAGTGTGCCCTTAATGATTTTAGCAGGAAACATTTCTTAATCAGATCAAAAATCAGGAACTATGCTATGAAGATATGAAGTAGCAGTGTGGTAGTCTTATTGACTGAGAGGGAAGAGGAAGGTCATGTGAGGGGAAAATATGGTCTCGTGTTTCTGTTATGGAAAGGAAATATTCATCCAACTACATACAACAGTATCAAAGTCATTAACTTATTTTTAGGTGTGATCCATGGAGGATTGACTGAATTGGCTGAAACTGAGTGTGCACCAAACTACCAAGAATATGCAACTTCCCTTAGGTCTTTTCAATACAGCTGCTCCCATTAATTAGCCTGAAATGGCCCTTTTTGGCCACTTTTGTCTACTAGGATCTGAATAAGTCTTAGCTCATGGGTATAGCTACCTAGAACCAAGTGTTTTCAGAAGTATCTCTCTCTTTTTTTGCATTTTTAGCCTTACACACATAGAGGAAGAGGTTGTAGCTAGATGGGACCCACCCCAGCTATTTGAGGAGTCAAGTTGCGTCTGCTTACCAAGTTTTAAGCCTGTAGCTCCATTCCTTTTCTGGCAAAAGTACAATTTTGGCTTTTTATTTTGAATACAGAAAAGAGTGCAAACCATATAGACATTTAAAACCACATGAGTGAGTGCAGTGCTTGATTTCCGTTCTTTTGATACCTCTCTTGACTCTGTAGCTTTAAAAAAATGAAGGAATTTATGGCAAACACACGTGTGCGCACACCCACCCACCCATGCACACATAAACAAATTAAGAGCTATTTATAAGTAGATTAAAGCTATGTGTACCTGGTATCCCAGGGCCAATGTCAATATGAAACATGACTAAAGACACTAAAAAAAAACATTTCTAGGCCTTGTGGTTGGATTCAAACATAACGCAGCTAATAAGTATGCATGCACCCTGCATTGCCCATTGATTTTTTTAGAATGGACAACACCTTTTGGAAGGATGTGTAATACTGAAGGATTGATTGCCACAAATTTGAATCAGTACTGTGGAGAGTCCCACCCCATTGCACTGCACTGTTTCCTCTATTGATTTATACCCACAAACTCCCCCCCCCCCCACCCCCTCACAGTCTAAATGTTATTTTCTCGTTGATCTTATTCCTGTGAAACTTCCTTTGACCACCAGTGCTAAGGTCCCCAGATCAACTCCTGATCATGGTTGAATTTTTCCCCCCTTTTTTTCTCCCGTTTTTTTACCCACGATTAAGTCATTATTAAGTCAAAATATTAAATCATAAGTGAGCAGGTTTGTGGCTGAAAATTTCCTGACTTATTCTATCTATCTATCTATCTATCTATCTATCTATCTATCTATCTATCTATCTATCTATCTATCTATCTAAATTTAATTTTCAAAAATGATGATTGAAAATTCAAACTAGATATAAAAATATTTTTAAAAAAATAATGAAATCAAATGTAGATAGCTAGAAAATGGCAATAGCTAATATTAATGAAACATTAAAAACAAAGAATTGACCCTAAAAATGAAAGGGGGGAGGGGAAGGTAATGTAGTACTTGGCAAGCCCTAGCCTAAGCCTAGAAAAGTATCACAACTTTCTACTTACAAAGGCATTTCGGAAACTCTACTATTCGTTGTTTTTTTGGTTTTGTTTTGTTTCTGTTCAAAAAAAAAATTTTGTTTTTGTTTTGTATTGCTTCACCTTAATCATTTATGGTACTTTGTAATGGGTCAAGTATCTTTTTTCTTTAATTTTTTATGTTGTTTTCTTGTGTTTTCTTGGTGTAATATTCTTTTTACTACTTTTAGTTTTGCAATGCCTTTATTTTTACCATTTTTTTCCAGCCAGGGAGTGTGTTTCAGATACTTAATCCTCAAAATTTATTGGAGCTATGGAATTATACTATCACAATATGTCAGATTTCTTAATTATGCCATCAACATTTTTATTATGCCACAGACCCAAAATTATGCAACCAAAAAAAAAAGAGGAAAGGTGTTTGGGATAAAATTATGTCATGTGGCAGGCCTGGTTTACTATGAGAATTCTTACACACATAGTTGCCAACTGCCCTGCTTTTGGTGGGACAATACAGATTTTTTTAGTCCCCCCCCCCCCCCCCCCCCCCCCCCCCAACAGTCTCCATATGCCTCAATGGCACAGCTGTGAAGTATTGTAATAGATAAAGAAGTTAGCTTCTGCTGTTTAGCAATGACTGTGATAGGTTTCTCTAAACATCTTCCCCCCCCCCCCCCCCCCCCCCCCAGATTAGTGAACTTCCACATGAAATATTTTGGACATGTGTAGCTAAACCCTGGATTGATAAAGGTATTCTTTTAATCTACAACAGATCCACACTGCCCTGCTTTTGGTGGGACAATACAGATTTTTTTAGTCCCCCCACAGTCCCCATAGGCCTCAATGGCACAGCTGTGAAGTGTTGTAGCAGATAGAGAAGTTAGTTTCTGCTGTTTAGCAATGACTGTGATAGGGAGGCTTCAGTCATTTTCTGTGCATCTGTTGTCCATTAACTCCTTCCACAGTTTTGGACCGATTTGAATGAAATAATTTGGACATGTGTAGCTAAACCCTGGATTGATAAAGGTATTCTTTTAATCTGCAACAGATCCACACTGGTTAACTCCTAATGGCTCCTTGAGACATGGTAGGGTAGTTCAGAATCTCTGCCTATACTCCAAAACTGCATCTGAAGATGTCCACCACATAGAGAAGGCAAGTCTGAGCTAACCACAAGAGTTATTTACATTGACCACAAGATTAATTACATTAACTACAAATATTTAAAGGGTTGTAACTGTGCAATACCTAAACCTATGCTTTCCTTACCAAAATCAACCTGCTGTTCTCGGAATACGCTTTCTAATTATATTATTTATATGGCCATACTTGCTTATACATATGAGGCAGATGGAAAATTTTCAAGTGATATTGCCTACAAATGCAAAAATGTTAGTCTTGCCAAAGTAATATCAAGAACCTGGCTGTAACTCCTGTGTTAAAGTTTCTATGCTTATGCACTATTCCTTCATGTGATATAAACCCAAAAATAGTTGCTCATATTTGGACTGATCAAATTCCCACCAATGCAACCATGGTGGACCAGTAGGAACTCACAAAAAAAAAGTGATGCAGCTACTCAGAGTACCTGCCACTGAAGGAAAGGTTCAGGGAACCTGTCAGCACAATAAAGGGGAAAAAAATACTGGCATTCTCATCACCAATCAAGGACACACACTATTTCTACACTATAATTAGGCCAAGGATGATGGTTTTGCCACACCTGTGTGAAGGCTTTCAGTACCAAGAGGATCAAATCCACTCATAATACAGCAGATGAGTTTGTAAGTTTGTAGTATCATTTATATCCATCCAGTTTACATGACACCACTAATAATATTTACTAGGTCTTCAAAGGTTATTGGAATTGGAAGGATTTGATCAGATCATTTAAGTAACACAAAGTATCTCAAACACATGGTGATGTAGTGGAAACAATGTTATCCTTGTCCAAATTCAGCCAGATGTCGCCAACTCTTGAGTGCTGTTTTTGAACCTAAGATGTGAGAGACATACTGAGGATAAGAATTTCTAGTGCACAAATTTTAGTTAGCCAAGCTCTTACTCAGTGAGACCAGTATGAAGCAAAATCCAATCTTATCCAGCTGCTTTGTCTTAGGGCAGAAAATAATCCACATATTGGTAAGTAGAGTGTAATTGGAGAAGTTCACATCACATAAGAAATGGAATGAATTCAAGGTATCATGATAAAACTGCTTTTTGATGTCCATAATTCCTCTTTATTTAATTATCATGGCAGATGCAACTTACCCCAGTGATCAGGTGGATAGATTAAAGACTTTAAAGTTACTGAAGACTGTCTTGAGATGTACAGCTTTTTCCACTACAGCTGGCAGCATTGTAGCATTTATTTAATGATGTTCTTTTCATTTTAAGATACCCACTCGAATGGTTATGTGGCATGGTCAGTGCTATGATGGTTGCAGCACAATGGCTTGAGCTAGAGGTGATGTAGCTGCTGAGGATCAGCAAATTGAACCCATAGCAGTGCCCTTAAATTGAATGTAAATGATACAATTGCTTCTTTGCCTTGATACTTGTTTTGAACTGGTTAAACTTATTTTGTTTTTCTCCCAAGGGAAGACTATACCAAGAAAAATCAAAGAGAAAACAGAAAAGTAATCAGCCATACCAACAATATATCCACAAGGTGGACAATTGGAGCTGGTACTTCAGCTAGCATTATGTCCAATTGACAAAATATTCTAAATTTATGTGAAGAGGCCCTCAGAGGCACAATTGACACCAAAATTAAGGCTAGAATTTGTGGGTTTTTTAATCAATGGGAACTTTCCCATTTCTCTTCAACCAAATGTGACATGGTGCTCATCAAATCTTACTACAATTGAGCTAATGTGTTTGTTTGTGTATATATATGTGTGTGTGTTTAAACTCCTCCCAAAGGAAAATGCTGAGGGCCACCAAATATTTTGTGAGGGATCTTGACATCCAGAGGGGCATCACTATCTATGCTATAAGGAATTCATTTTTTTGTCATTATTGATACAGTTAAAACAATGGTGGATTCAAAAGGTTTTTAGTTAGAAATATTCCCTCTATCAGTGAAGAAATCATCCCATGTTAACAAAAAAATCCTATCACAGATATCAAAGGGGTAAAAATACATTATCAAAGGGGTAAAAATACATTATTAAAGCCAATATAGTGCAACATAAAAAAAGTTTGTTCTTCTCAATATGCAACTCAGAAAAATCCTTGATAGAATCAGTCTGGCTAGCAAGCAGAGCTGGGGTGAGTGGTTCTTATTGCTAATCAACTTACAAGCAGAAGAAGGTGGAGATAATAACACAGCTAATGGAAGATAAAATATTTCATTCATTTGTTTATTTTTACTATTAATTGAACAGAGTCAGAATAAGGATTGGAAAGGACAATAATAGTGACTAGATCATGTCTTAGGTTTTAGGAGTCAATCTAACAGAACGGAACAAATTAGCTACAATTATTTTTAACTGTCTATAAAAAAGGACTAAAATTGTAGCATTAGATAAAATAAAGATATTCATATTTGGTGAACAGGAAATATGATCTGCCACATATAACCAGGAATTGGTGTCTGTAGTAACTTAGTGTGCCCTTATTGGTTTTAGCAGGAAACATTTCTTAATCAGATAAAAAATCAGGAACTATGCTATGAAGATGTGAAGTAGCAGTGTGGTAGTCTCATTGACTGAGAGGGAAGAGGAAGGTCATGTGAGGGGAAAATATGGTCTCATGTTCCGTTATGGAGAGGAAATAATTATCAAATTACACACAACATTATCAAGGTCATGTGAGGGGAAAATATGGTCTCATGTTCTGTTATGGAGAGGAAATAATTATCAAATTACACACAACATTATCAAGGTCATTAACTTATTTTTAGTGGTGATCCATGGAGGATTGACTGAATTGGCTTAAACTGAATGTGCACCGAACTGCCAAAGGTACGCAACTTCCCTTAGGGTTTTCAATAGAGCTGCTCCCATTAATTAGCCTGAAATGGCCCTTTCCTTTGCCACTTTCGTCTACCTAGAACCAAGTGTTTTTCAGAAGTATCATTTTTTGCATTTTTAATCTTACACACTGTGAGGAAGAGGTTATGGCCAGATGGGACCCACCCCATGCTATTAGAGGAGTCAAGTTGCATCTGCATACCAAGTTTCAAGCCTGTAGCTCCATTCCTTTTCCAGCAAAAGTACAATTTTTGGCGCTTCTTTTTTTTAATACAGAAAGGGGTGTAACCATACAGACATATTTAAAACCAAATGAGTGAGTGCAGTGCTCGATTTTTATTCTTTTGATACCCCTCTTGACTTTGTAGCTTAAAAAATAAAGGAATGTATGGCAAACAGACATACACATGACTAAAGACAATAAAAACATTTCTAGGCCTTGTGGTTGGATTCAAACATAACAGCTAATAAATAGGCATGCACCCTGCATTGCCCATTGATTTTTTTTTTTATTTTTAGAAAGGCCAGCATCTTTTGGAAGGTAGAGTGTAATGCTGAAGGATTGATTGCCACAAATTTGAACCAGTACTGTGGAGAGCCCCACCCACTGCACTGCACTGCTTCCCCTATTGATTTATACCCACAAACTCCCCACCTCCCCCCCCCCCCCCCCCCACCCCTCACAGTATAAATGTTACTTTCTCATTGATTTTGTTCCTGTGAAACTTCCTCTGACCATCAGTGTTAAGTTTCCAGGTTCAACTCCTGATCATGGTTGTATTTCCCCCCCCCCCCTTCCACCTTTTTTTTTCGCCTTTTTTTACCCTCGATTAAGTCATTATCGGGTCAAAATTTTAAATCATAAGTAATCTATCTATCTATCTATCTATCTATCTATCTATCTATCTATCTATCTATCTATCTATCTATCTATCTATCTATCTAAATTTAATTTCAAAAAATGATGATTAAAAATTCAAATTAAGTATAAAAATATTTTTAAAAAATAAATAATGAAATTAAATGTAGATAGCTAGAAAATGGCAATAGCTAATATTAATAAAGTATTAAAAACAAAGAATTGATCATAAAAATGAAAGGGAGAGGGAGAGAGAGCGTAGTATTTGGCAAGCTCTAGCCTAAGCCCAGAAAAGTATCACAACTTTCCACTTACAAAGGCATTTTAGAAACTCTACTGTTCGTTGTTTTTGTTGTTTTTTTTTCTGTTTTTTTTTCTGTTTTTTTTTTCTGTTTTTTTTTCTGTTTTTTTTTTGTTTTTTTTAATTTTTTTTATTTTTTTATTTTTTTTTTAATTTTTGTTTTGTTTTGTTTTCCTTCCCCTTAATCATTTATGATACTTTGCAATGGGTCAAATATCTTTTTTTCCTTTAATTTTTTTAATGTTTTTTGCTTGTGTTTTCTAGGTGTACTATTTTTTTCTAATTTTAGTTTCACGATGCCTCTTTTTTCTTTCTATTTTTTCCAGCCAGGGAGTGTGTTTCAGATAGTTAATCCTCGAAATCTATGGGAGCCATAAAATTACACATTCACAATATGCCAAATTTTTAAATTATGTCATCCACATTTTTATTATGCCACAGACCCAAAATTATACCAAACAAAGAAAAAAGGTATTTGGGATAAAATTAAGCCATTTGGCAGCCCTGGTTTCACTATAAAAATTCTCACTCACATAGCTGCCAACTATCCCGCTCAGATTTCTTTACTCCCTTAGTCCTGCCACAGTCCCCACATTTGACTTCCACCAAGCAAGCTAAGGTTGAAGTGCAATTTATGAGACCCTTGTGTTGGGAATGAAAATGCCTCAATGGCACAGCTGTGAAGTGTTGTAGCAGATAAAGAAGTTAGCTTCTGCTGTGTAGCAGTGACTGTGATAGGTTTCTCTAAACATCTTTCCCCCCCCCCCCCCCCCCCCAGATTAGTGGACTCATTTTTGATACTCTCTGAGAAAAAGGTAGCACATATTTATAGTCCTGCAAATGCTCTTTATATCCTTACATTTTATTTCATTTCATTTTTTTGGGACCTATTTCATTTATTTGTCTATCCCAAAGGAAATTTGAGTTCATAATACTTGAGAGTCTTCAGGCATTTTCTGTGTGTCTGTTGTCCATTAACTCCTCCCACAGTTTTGGACCAATTTGAATTAAATATTTTGGACATGTGTAGCTAAACCATGGATTGATAAAGGTCTTCTTTTATCTACAATATATCCACACTGGTAAACTTCTCATGGACATGGTAGGAAATTGAAGTTCAGAATCTCTGCCTATGCTCCAAAACTGCATCTGAAGATGTCCACCACATAGAGAAGGCAAGTCTGAACTAGCCACAAGAGTTATTTACATTAACCACAAACATTTAAAGGTCTATAACTTCACAACACCTAATCCCATGCTTTCTTAATCAGTATCATCCTGCTGTTCTTGAAATATGCTTTTTAATTATATTTTTTATATTGCCATATTTGCTTATATTTATGAGCTGGATGGAAAATTTTAAATCATATTGCCCCACAAAGGCAAAAACGCTAGTGTTGCCAATGTAATATCAAGAACCTGGCTGAAACTTCTGCGTTAAAATTTCTATGCTTATGCACTATTCCTTGATATGATATACAGCCAAAAATAGTTGATCATATTTGGACTGATCAAAGTCCCATGGATTCAACCATGGTGAACCAGGAGGAGCTGACAAAAAAGAGATGTAGCTACTCAGGGTACCTGCCACTGAAGAAAAAGTTCAAGGCAAATGGCAGCCCAATAAAGGGGGGGGGGGGTGGGGGGAAATACTGGCATTCCCGTCACCAATCAAGAGACATATACCATTTTGCTATCCTGGTAAAATCAATTCTCAATGCCATCAGTGGGTCCCTTGAACATAGAGAAAACCACCAAGTGTGATGGAGGACCAATGGTAGAGGTGGCACCTGAATTGACCAGAGCACACCATTGTCTACAATGGCAGACCTTTTTCATGCCATACCCACCAAGACCATCACAAGACATAAGCTTTTGGAAGAATTAGTTCAATATACATCTTCAATTACATGTTGACAATGTCTGTTCAAACCATCCTACATTTAAATTGGTACTGTTATGTTAAACTCTTAGATGATTCAGTGAGACACTGTTCCACTGGGAAAGCATTTGCAAATCTGACCCCCTCCTGTGGATGTATATTTTTAGTGGAGTCTAGTGGTAGTTAAGCTCAATTAAGTGCATTGATTTTCAATTAGGGTGGGGTACTAACATTCAGGGATAAAATAGACCCAGATTATTCAAAAGCCACTTACCCAGAATTCTGATTATCCTAAAGGTAATTTACTCAGCACTGAAAATATTAATTATAAGGCAGGCCCACGGGTTGGTCATGGCTTCCTTAAGGGAATCTCCCATCCCGTCCCCATACCCACCCAAAAAAAAGAAACATTGGAAAAAAAAAATTTTTTTTTTCCAAAGTGTGATAAGTTTCAATGATACAGTATATAATTAATTTACATAGCAATTTTTGCTTCCATAATTAAAGCTCTGAATACAGGCATTCAGGTTATGGAAGGTTATCTCTGTGCAACTATAACATACTTCCTTCATGCTCTTCACTCCTAAAGCATGACGAGAAGGAGACACAATTTGGATGGCAATACTTTTATAAAATCTGTAATACGTTTTGACATTAAATTATCAAATTGAGTGTCTGAGCTCAGTGATCAAATGATCCAGAAATAGTTTGATTCTGTCTGCAATATTCCTGGTAGCTTGTGGTTGTTGTATTATTCTGATGGGGCTGTCTGGATTCAAGTCTTGGTATAGACTCTTCAACATTTACTATCTGGGCCATTCCCTTTGCTGCAGTGCATATTTGAGCATGAAATGTCTCCACCTCTAAGTGGATTAAGTGTTAAACATCAAGGACAATAATTATATTGATGTAACAAAGGTTCACTAGTTGCAGGCCCGTAGCCAGGATTTTTGAAAGGGGGGTTCTTTTTTTGGGAAGGGGAGGGGAGGGGGGGGGGTTATTAAACTAATTCTCACTAATTATTCATGAGATATATAATGTGTACCATCACTTTGTTGTCACTCACTCCCTACCCTTAATCTTATTGCCAAATGAAAGCTTAGTTCAAATGCTTTCCAATGATATGCTCCATGGCATTTTCAAATGTCCCACATTCTCAAGTATTATTGTGAAGTACCATACAAATTTCACCAAGTATGGTTAAAAAATATGGCCATGCATACTGGCAAAACAGTCCTACATAATGTATAAATTTGTGTATCTATCTATCTATCTATCTATCTATCTATCTATCTATCTATCTATCTATCTATCTATCTATCTATCTATCTATCTATCTATCTATTAGAAGACCTATGTAACTGTGTAACTATGTTCATCCGTTTCTCAAAATCCCTCAGTTAGATTTTGACCAAACTTTTAGGGATGGAGGAGACCCACCCTGAGATGGTTTTAACCAGGTGGCATGTCTGGGAAAAAAACAGAATTTGTCTGTCTGTCTGTCTGTCTGTCTGTCTGTCTGTCTGTCTGTCTGTCTGTCTGTCTGTCTGTCTGTCTGTCTGTCTGTCTGTCTGTCTGTTGGTCTGTCTGTACGTTTGTACCATCATTCCGGCCAAACTGGTAGGTGAATTTCTCTGAAATTTGGCATGACGATAGGTTTTGACTCAACTTAAAACATGGGCTAAAAATTTCACAAAATGGTTACCATGGTAATGGAAAAAAGTCAAAAATGGTATTTTTGCCAGAAAAACCATTGGAGCTAGAGATCTAAAACTTGGTATGAATATACAACTTCACTCTGGGAGTAACATGGACTGTGTCCCACCTGGCCACACCTATTCCTTTCTCTGTGTAAGGCTATTAATGCCAAAAATGGTATTTCAGAAAAATCACTTTAACCTGGGAGTTAAACCAATGAACCCATATATATTTAGAATCAATATAATCTGAGGAATGTTTTAAGTACATTTATATGCCCACACCCACTTCTGTTTTCATGTCAGGCCAAAAGAGGACAAAAATGGTACTTGGACAAACAAACCCTTGGAGCGACAGATTTGATATATGGTTTGTATACTCAACTTTGACTATAATGTTTGATATTGAAATTGACCGGGCAATGCCTGGTATATGCTGCTAGTATATATATATATATATATATATATATATATATATATATATATATATATATATATTGCAAATAGTGTCACAAGTTGAATCCCAGCTGGTAACCTTCATTAGAGGTGGATCATAGATTGAGGCACACTACAGTGGACACAGACCTCCTTCAATATTTACTAGAAGAGTTCTATCGCAGTGCAAAGGTAACTCAGCATTAAACTGGACCTTTGAATAATCAGAGTGATGATGTTTTTATTACTTAGAAAGATAAATATGTGAACAAATCATGTGCTGCAATAGATCTACATGTAATATCCATGCTATAAAGTACAAATAGTCTGTTTGTCTGTCCGTCTGTGCATCGTCGGGTTCATGCTTGAACAATTGAAGTTAGACCACAAACCCATATATATTTACAATCAGTATCACCAGGGAATGTTTTAAGCATGTCTATGTGGCCACACCCCTTTTCCATACTAAAAAAATGAAAGAAAAATACTTTGCCGGGGAAAAAAATTGAGCTACAGGCCTAAAACTTTGGCATACAGACACAACTTGACTCTGTGAATAACAAGGGGTGGCTCCCATCTGGCCACACATCTTCCTCTTAGTGTGTAAGGCTAAAATTATTAAAAATGGTAGTCAAAAAACTGTTTGACCTAATCAATGTTCACTTTTGTTTCAAAAAGTCTACAAAATGTTTTCCAAGCAGACACTTTGTGACTATGTGGGTTGAATAACCGCCCGTAGGCCAAGTTTTTCGCTAGTATTCATAAAATATCAACCTATATGTAGAGTTATAGAAAAAATTTGTATCTTTAGTTTCAATACAATATATACTAACAGTTAATTAAAAGGATCTTTACCCCAGTAAAACCGGATGAAAATACCAGGTGTTGCCAGGCCAGAAATAAATTCGTGATGAATATAGCTTTTTATATCTTACAAATAGAGGATGGTCAGTGAATTAGCAATCCAATCCACTCACAGGACATATTGGATGCTTCATTATATCCCCGTCCCCAAACATATTTGATATCCAGATCTAATTGGTACCGGCCATCGAGGAATGAAGTAGCAATCACCTAGCCAGTAACTTTAGGTAATTTGGCATAGTGCAAAAAATTCTCTGATGTCATGGTGTACAAATTGCACACATATATGAATTACTTCTTTATTTAAAGAAGTTATTTCATTCACCATTATAAAAAAAAAAAAAAGATTTGTAATTCTTATTTTATCAACTAAATATTTTTAATTATGTTCTTACCTGAATAAATTATTTTCATTTTCTAGTGGGGTGATGTGTATGATGGTATTCTTTAGCTTTGGTCTTTCAAGGCAAGCATTTATGACAGAGTTATGCTTAGCCAATTGAATACCTTCATTAATGCCAAAAAAACTTCCTGGTTACCATTATATCAAGGTCCACCATCTTCCTTAAGCGCCAAGCGTTACCATCCACAAATAAAATACATTCTGGCAGAACAATGAATTGCGTCTATTTTCCTCAATAGCTTTAGCCAGAGCAGAATTAATGCATACATCTACATTACATTGTGCTGTGGATTTTCCACAGATTGAACAAAAGTACTTGAATCTGCCATTGCATTAAGGTGGTACAGAGTAGAGGAATGACTATCTACTATGTTATTGACAAGAATTCCATACTTATTCCTATCTTCTACAAACAAACTAAAGGAAATACAAAACCTACCATCCAATCAATAACTTATTATATACCAACCAAGAATATTTTATAGCCATTTCACCTGAAAGCAACAGCTATACAATATACTCCTTGGGGAAAGGGAAAGTTTTGGAAAAAACAAAATGTTTTAAAAATCTAAGATTTGACCTTTATCCAAAGAATTAACCACACCAATTACTTCAGTAGTGGGCATAATATGCATAAAAAAGAAAAAAAAAGATGACATCTTAACTTTCTTTAGATAAACTGTAAGGGCCACCATTACCACCAAGATGGTTCAAACTTGCACAACTAATATTTAGCAGCTGATCCCGCTAAGATTTTCCCAACCGCCATCAATAGTACTAATTACAGGTATATGATTTACATTAGCAACACCGTCACTAATGACAATAGAAATGGACAGTGGACATTGTGCCTTCACGTACTTGGAAAGATCATCACTTCTGGAAGTTGCCCTCTTCTCCCAGCAAGCCTTGCCTCCATATTAAGTTTAACTAGATGTCCCAATATCAGGACTACCATTACCATCTACATCATGATGATTTACACCTTCATAACCAGCAGAAGGTCCCAACCTAAGATTATCACTGACACAAATGTGACCAAAATTACTGAACATAGGTACATAGTTCACATCAGCAACACCATAACCACTGAGGGTAGACATTGCAGAGACGGCTTGAGCCCCTCACTTTTTGGTAGGTGGGGGTACAACCCCCCCCCCAAATTTTTGGAACAATGATGTCAATGTATGAATAAAGTAGCTGTAACTCAATCCTCCCTTTCTACCTTTCTATTCTCTTTCTCTTTTCTGTCTCTTCTTTCTCCCCCCCCCCCCCCCCCCCCCCCCCCCTCCCCTCCCTTGCCACTGGGACAGAGAGAGTGAGCACATTTTAAAAATGGTATTATGTGTCTATATGCATATGCAGGTATCTGCTAAAATGTCTGTATGTGTAGATACGCTTAACACCACCACCACCTAACACCACCACCACCACCTAACACCACCACCACCTAACACCACCACCACCTAACACCACCACACCTACACACCACCACCTAACACCACCACCACCTTACACCACCACCACCTAACACCACCACCACCTAACACCACCACCGCAGTGAACCACTAACAGTATTTATCATGAATAATCTTGCATTCTGCCAGCTTGCTCTGAAATCAGAACCAGCTGGAAGTTTATTTTGCCCAAAATGGCTAAGAGAATGAGACAGGCAAACTTGCTTGATGCTTGATCATCAGGAAAGAGACAGACTGCTAGAGTTCAGCCAGAGATAATTCTTGAAGATTAGGTCAGCCTGAAATTGACCCTGTAGTAGTTTTAATGAATACCAGTCCATATGCTGTACAGACCGACACCAACCATTTCAGTCTAAAAATAAAGAAATTAAATACTCTTGGGTCTCTCGAACAATGGTAAAAGTTTTATGGCTAGTTGATATACTGCTTTATACACACAAGCAGTTGACAGATAACTGTGATCTTATTGAATTAGCCAGACAATTTTGTGCAGTGTTAGATGAACGCAGGGAGCATTTTGGTGCATTTTCCTCACACTTGATTTATCAAATTCTCATGATTATCAATATCCCCACTAATACTCTTGGTAGTGCTTATGTTCCTCCCCCCTCTCCCATTTAAAAATTAAATATATGCATTGTTTGTATGTAGGGAATAAATCTTGCCACCCCCCCCCCCCCCCCCCTTGCCTGCTTATATTAGGTAAACTGAGCTCCCTCAATATTTGAAGCTTGAGCCACCCCTACATTGGAAGTGAACACTCCAGCTTGAAGTACCTGAGAAACCATCACTTCTGGTAGCAGCCATCTTGCTCCCAGCAAGCCTAGCTCCCATCTAATACACAAGGGAGTTGAGAGATTCAGGGAAAGGGTAGGAGGTGCTGACTCACAGTTACACAGTGACACACTATAGCAGTAGACAGTCATGCAGAGCTCGAGATTATCTGATACATTTCAAAACTGAAAATGGGAGGATCCTGATTGGCTGACTGACTTTTGGTGGTGTGCCCATGGGTACTGGCAGAGAGAAATATTATATATTTTTTCCTCCTCCCCTCCCCCTCCCCACCCAAAGGGGGGTTCGGTCGAACCCCTCAAATCCCCCCTGGCTACGGGCCTGACATGGTCACATCTGTTTATAGGTGGACAATATTCACACATGGTTGGAAACAAAAGCATGAAGGACACCATGCGTGAATGCTTACACACACACAAACATACACAACCCAACACACCTCTTCATGTTATTATTTTGTATAACATCACATTTACACACACAAAATGCCTGGGGTAAGATGCTGGTCACAAAAATTGAACTGCAAACACCATAGCACTGCCAACCTAGCAGGTGAATTTGCAAATAGTTGGCTAGTTTTTATAAACATGGCAAAATTGAAATGATGTTTGTTTATTTCAAACATTCCCTCACCAATATATAATTTATTTTTGTATTAAGTAAGTGTGTCTATCTGGTGGAGAGGGTGTAGGATGGGTGGAAATTTCACTGGTCACAAGAATTCTTTTTCAGTCAAGAAATTCTTATCTAAATGATCAGTAAAATACACTTTCTAAATTAACAGCTAACTTCTAGGAATAGCATTCAAAACTAAGTATCTTTCACTTTAATAATACTTTGTTAAAGAGTATTTGGCTAGTTACTCACTGAAAGTGGCATTGGAAATAAAGTGTATCCTGTTTTTGTTTGGTGACAGTTCACCTCCTGACTACACAAACTTCCATCCTTATTGCAAGACATCCAAATACAATATATTAGGATGTAATAACAAACCCACAGAAGGGAGTTCTATAACTGAGCTAATAAAACTCTCAAGTTAGTTGACAACCAGCATGGTTACATGGAAAGGATTCTGTTGTTATGACTCCTGGAAAGTTTGATATCTAGCAAGCAACGATGTAGCAGCGATTGCATGCTAGTATAATTAATGATCTATGCAGGATTCCTCCTGGTGCAACAGTGACATAAATGTTGCTATATTAGCTTATACACATACCTACATAGTTACACAGCAAACCAAATATTGCTAGACCTAAGCACATGATTTATTTATACAATGGATAATTGTGTTGATGTTCAATGTTTGTTGGTTCCTAATATCTCTCTATATATAAATGTGAAGAGGTGTGTTGGGTTGTGTATGTTTGTGTGTGTGTGCAAGCATTCACGCATGGCATCCTTCGTGCTTTTCTTTCCAACCATGTGTGAACATTGTCCACCTACAAACAGATGTGAGCATGTGCATATAAGGCACTAATCCAAAGATAGGTTATCCTCTTACACATCCAAGGGGTGAGGTGTGGGGTGACAATATACCAAATTTTTGTTTCTATCAACAGTGCTCTCTCTACATTGCTACTGGATGTGAATTGGTTAGTAGTTAATTAACTGAAACAAGAAATACAGAATTAAATGATCAGTATAATACACTTTCTAAATCAACAACTCACTTGTGGGATCAGTATTCACAAAGTCTTTCCTTTCATTTTGTCTATCTACTCACTGAAAGTTATCTTAGAAATCAAGCATATTTTGTTTGTTTGGGGGCGGGAAAGACCCTGACTACTACAAACTGCCATACAGCAAGACCAAAAGGTGCAATTACAAGACAGGATTTAAGTACAAACCCACACAAATGATTTCTATGACTGAGCTAATAAATCACCTGAAGTTCAATAGTCAGCATGGTTGCACATTAAGGAAGGATTCTGTGTTTTTTTCCTTATTTTGTAGTTTTAATTTTTCCAAGTTATCAAACAACCACTATGTTTAATCTGTTTTACTACATGTGGTTGCCGATTCACTGAAGGGAATCGTTTGATAAGCCACTTTGAAGAGAAATCATTTAGGATTAAAAAAAAAAAAAAAAAAAAAAAAAAAAAAAAAAAGGAGCGATAGTAGTATATAGCAAAAGGAAAATGCTGAGCTTCATTTACTGCAACATTATTGGTTGATTTCAAAAAAAGTTTTAAAACTTAAAAGCAAAGAACAAATGAACAAGGTGTAATAATATTTGTTTATCTATTTACTTAGTATAATTTTTATTACGTAGGAGTGAGAACATTTTTATTGGTCAGAGAGATGCTAGGTCTGCCATCTTTATTTGATCCTTCACTCCCCATCTAATAGTTGCACCACCATTACCATCTGCTGCTGAAGCTAAAGCTATAACAAAACCACTGAGAGAGAGAGCATTAAGGATATCCAGACAATTTCAGAGGAGAAAACAAGGGGGCAGGGGGAGCTTGGTAATCCTGTCGTTTAGCACCACTCCACTTGCAGAATAGTACTGCAGACTAGCACTGCAGACTAGCACTCCAGGACATGATTAGGAGTGGGCGTATAGTTATGAGGCATAATTGTTTGACGTTGGACATTTGATTAGGAGTGGGCGTACAGTTGCGAAGCATTATTGTTTGACGTTGAGTTTTTGACGGTGACCACCAGGAGTGCTAAACAACAGGATTACCCTCTTATGTTCCCCCCCCCCCCCCCCCCCCCCCATTTAAAAATTAAGTATTTGCATTGCTTGTATGTAGGGAATAAATCTTACCACCCCCCCCCTTGTCCTCTTATATTAGGTAAACTGAGCCCCCTCAATATTTTGAAGCTTGAGCCACCCCTGCATTGGAAGTGAACACTCCAGCTTGAGGTACCTGAAAAAAACCACCACTTCAGGTAGCATCCATCTTACTCCTAGCAAGCCTAGCTCCCATCTAATACATAAGAGAGTTGAGAGATTCAGGGAAGGGTAGGAGGTGCTGATTCACAGTTACACAGTGACACACTATAGCAGTAGACGGTCACGCTGAGCTCCAGCGGGAGGACCCTGACTGACTGACTGACTGACTGACTGACTGACTGACTGACTGACTGACTGACTGACTGACTGACTGACTGACTGACTGACTGACTGACTGACTGACTGACTGACTGACTGACTGACTGACTGACTGACTGACTGACTGACTGACTGCGGAACCCCCCCTGGCTACTGGCCTGGCCAGATGTGGAAATGGTTACAATGCACAAATGCTTAGTTCTTTTTATCATTTCCACTTTGTGGTGAGCCTGCACTACATCAATATAATTATTGTCATTGAGGTTAAATACATAATCCCCTTGTTTACTCTAAAACCATCCTCATGGCTTATAAGGTGACAATGAAAGAAAATTAAGATAAAGTCAAGAGAATTGAGTTGCCATCTGGCTTTCTGGGAAGCCAAATTCTAGATATCTGGCTTCTTGGGTAAACTGCTTGGCTCCAAAAACAGAAATTCAGGAAACCAAATACATTTTGCCTCTTTTTTTTTGGCTTCTAGGAGAAAAATAAAATTTTTATACAACTTATGGAACCGGAATCAAATTAATTTGGCTACTATGTGGCATCTCCTCTGAATTGGAACACCAAGTAAAAAAAAAGAAGAAGATTAATTACTGTTTTTAGTTTGGTAAAGGTTTTGTGTATAAATAAGATGAGTTTTTTCCTTGGAGAAGTAGGCAGTACCAGTGAATTTAACAGCTGCTAATCTGGCTATTTTTAAACCCTTTTGTCTATATAATTTTTTTTTTTTTTTTTTTTTTTTTTTTTTTTTTTTTTTTTTTTTTTTTTTAATATTTATGCTACAAAACTGAATTTATTTAATATTTGGTGATTCAAAATTTTAAATTTAACAATATTTCCCTTATCTTCAACTTTAATTTATTGTTCAGCTATAGCAACACAACATGTCATAATTGGTTAGAAGATGGCTCTATAGAATTCCATCAAAAAGGGTGATCTCTTAAAACCAACCAAAATTAGACCACAAGAGAATTTAACTAATTTTTCCAGCAAGCTTGCAGGAGTGTTGACTTATTTTCTTCATTTTTTCACAGGTCAATATTATTTAATCTGTTCATATTTTTTTTATTTTTTAATTTTTTTTTTTATTTATTTTTTTATTTTTTATTTATTTATTTATTTATTTTTTATGTTAGCATGTAGCACACTATTAGGGTGTGTGTGTGTGTGTGAGGAGGGAGGGAGGGAGAATGGTGGATACACAGGTTGGTAAGGGTAGAAAATCATTGAAAATGATTTTACTTTAGAGGACACCAGTCACCTTGGAGTCTTTAGAAGAGAATTTCAGCTGAGATGTATACAGCTAAATAGCACAAATTTGAGTTATAGCTCAAATATTTAATATTAAAAATTAAAAAAAAACACTACATATTTGTGGCATTTCTGAATTCCATTTAAAAAAATGGGTCAATCCAAATTAGGAAGTACATGCTTTATATAATATTCATATCATGTTTTGCACATGCCACAGTTGAACGATAAATTATGAAGAAAAACAAGCCATAGAATAATGCATATAATATAAACATCACATGTAATATGAACATATTTGGACTCATACAACTAACTAATTATGCATTTTCAAAAGAAGTGCATTCCTCTATTGCTAGAGTAAGTTTTTCATATAGTAACCTCTTTGTGGGATACTCTGGTAGATCAATCCTGTTGAAACAAGTGTGTGACCTGAAATGAACAACAAAATAATAATTATTAGAAGCAAATATTCAATAATATCCATAATTAGAGAAAAAAAGGAAGGGTCTGCAAATTATGTCCTAGAGAAGGGGTAAGTGCATCACATCTCACAGCAAGATGTCTGTGGTCAATGAGAACACTGATGGCTATATAAAATATGAACACATGCACTTCTGTACCACCGAGTGAGAGATAGAGTTGTTCTTGTTTTATTAGTAGGTGCAAGCACAGAAATAGAAATACATAAATACATGCAATGTTAATAGGACGTGTGAATTCATCAAAAAGGTAGTTACCACGACTGCACATGCATTGTGGTTCTCCACATCAACGAGGAAAACTTCAAGAAGTGATGAATCTCATAAGTAGAAATGAAGTCTCATCAATTTCATTCAAAGGCAAAGAAAAGTGGATAATGCCTTCAGTGTTATGAACTTTACTTAGTATTTATAATCTTATCATTGATAAGTTCACTTTTTGATGTCATAATGAATGACACAGAATAGCTTACAGCAAACAGCAAATGTGTGACCTTCTAATAAGTAAACTGAAAGGATAGCTTATAGTGGGGGTTGACGTTCAAAATGAAGTTTAACATCAGTGGACTACCCATAACCATTAGATATTGGAGAAAGGTGCTCTTGCTTGGGATTACAAAGGTCATCTCTTGAAGGCATTGGTTGTTGATAAGGGTCTTTGTCCTGGAAATAAAGGCACACAAAAAATGAACCAAAACCAGTGCTGCCAAAGAATAACAAAAGTTTGTCTACGGAGATGTTTCTGTTCCCTCCCACCTATCTACACAATATTAGGGGTCAGTAAATTGCGATCTTGTGTGGCCATTTATCAAGAATTTTGGGGACATGAAAAAGTTTCAAAAGAATACTACTGAGATGGTCATTTTTGTCACACAATACCTTGCATAAAAGTGTATTTTAAGTAGCTCATAGACTAGCCTCATCTTTTTTTACACTGTAAGCCTAACATACATCTCTAACAAACGTGTGGCAAATGAGTTAATAGCAAGCTTAACCACCTTCTTAATAGGGCCACATAATTAGAATGTAATGAAATCTTCCACAATGCATCATGCATTGATTATTTTCACCTTGGCAACATGTTGTTACTATTGGAGCCGCAGATATGGTCAATAGTGAACTTCTGCAAGGTGTTGGACCCCCTCAGAGCACTGAATCCTTCAAAGGGTATACTTGATGTCCCAGTGACAAACTGAAAACACAAACACACACCTAAATGCCATGTGTGGGTGTATTTCGATAAGCATTCACATCATACATACCTGAAGTAGGCGAAGCTTGAGTTCGGTAGGGTACGCCTCCACTATTTCCCAGAACCAAATGATCACATCATGCGTTTTATGATAAACTGTAACATGCAATAAAAATAAAAATACAAAATTTAACCTTTTCCTCACTTTCCTTGCTTGCTTCACTTGCTCATTCTCATACATATCAACCCTCCCTCCCTCCCTCCCTCCCTCCATTCCTCACTACATTGCTCCAATCATCAACCCTCCACCCACCCCCACCAACCATGTACAAAGAAAATTTGCACTTAATTTATGTCCTCTCCCCTTCTCACCTCCCCAATATAAAGTGTTCCTCTTCCAATCGTCCATATTGATACTGGCAGTACCAGCAATCACCCACTCTAATTCCTGTGAGTCGAAAGTATCAAGATACTCCTTGGGTAGCATCTCCCGAAGGCCCAGCCTTAAACTGTCAGTTTGACTCTTGATTCCACGAGATAATCGCCATGCAATCATCAGGTCCACATACTGGACCTTATTGTCCTCTCTGACTGCCACTGCAGAGCCACCTTGCTTCAACTCATACTCGTTCAGCTAGGAATGCATTCAAACATGAAAAACTTTAAATCATAATGTCTTTGTAATAAACCTTTTACATTGAGTCAACATATTACTGCATGTATAGCATACATCTCCAAATGTTTCTTCTAAAACAGAAAAATTGAGATCCAGAGGTTCAGGGTCGTTGTCGAGCACATACTGAAGACTGTTGTAGAAGGAGATGTCCACTGCTTCCACATCCGATAGAGTGTATACTCTGAGGATATCAAAGCACATGTGCAAGAGTTAGTCTGCACATACCACTTAACCACAGAATTTTGTATGCAGAATGCACACCTTTGATATAATTCCAGGAGAGAGAATATTTTGTTCAGTAAAAGTTATATAATGAGTTCAATATATATTTTTTAAGAAAAAGAATTGAACAGAGTCTCTTTCCATGTATTAATAAATATATCAGTGCATATAGTGGATTGATCACACTGGGTTGAGGTGAGTAAGGGTGACTATGGATGGTGAAAGAGTGGTTAAGGAAGGTAAAAATGAATAGGAAACAGCTCTAGTCTGACTTTAGTTGTCTATATTCAAGATTGCAACACCCAGCACTTCAGCTCACCATTACCTATTACCTATTACTATACCAGCCACTGAAATTGCATGCACCACTCACACAAAATAATGCCCACCATATCAAATACTCCAGGTCACACACAACTCAATGACAAACATTTCCTATATATTTAACAACTCAATAGTTGTGTTAAAAACCATAAACTGAATGTACACATATTCAGATATGACATACCTTCCTAGAAGAGACTTGTACACATGTCTAGCAAAGAAGACATCTATTAAATGTCCTTGAATAATGGCATAGCCGATCAGCCGTCCAGCAAAGCGATACCTGTGAATAGGAGTTGTGTGTGTGACATCTAATTACACGCAAGTATATAGGGCAGCGGACATGGCTACATAATATTTGGGTTTGGAATATATTCGTTTAGAAATCATCAATTGGGATAAAACGGATGTGATATCACCTTTTTGGGTTTTGTTATATTTGCTGCATTCAATAAAAGAATAAGGTATTAAAACAAAGGAAATAATTCCACACCATATACACTTATATGATTCTCACGATAAAATCACTGCGAGTAATTTAAATCAGGATTGCCTTTTGTCGTCCCTCCCACAATTAATCACTTGAAATACACTTTTTTTGGCTTCAAAATGAGTTATGCACATCCTGTATGTCATGTGCCAGATCAACTTATAGGAAGGACGATAGGCATGGAAAAAATAAATTGATCACGAAACAATAACAGTTACAAACATGGATGCTTAAAATTACAACAGCTAGCAACCATGCATAAGACCCCATCAAGAATTAAAACTGTTGGAAAGAAAGAGGATGCAATTGAAAGAGCATGGCTTTGAGATAATTTTATCTTCTGTGTAGCACACTGGAAGGCAGTGACACTTATGACATCAATATTTGTAACCTACAAGGTTAACACATGCTACACCCACAGGGTTTCCAATTTACAAGTGACGTTCACAGATTACAAACTATTCACAGCTTTGGATTTCTAAGGATTACAAATTGCTACAGAGTAAGCAGTGTTACTCCCTGCATGCAAACACACACCATGTATGCTATGAAAATAAGAGAGAAAAAAAGATGATGAATGGGATCACAAAACTTTAATGTTAAGTATGAAGTAGCAAAAAAGAACGGAATAAAAATTTGGCAACATAACACAAAAAAAAATACAAATAAAGATAATTTAGTGCATTGATAAAGGAGTTTGAACACAACAAATTCACATCATGTTACATAAACAAGTTGTGTGTGATTTAACTGGATCATTGCATTAGGCCACCCCAACTCAATTTGTTGTTTCAAATCCTCCCACTCTCCATCCACATACAAAAAGATTTAGAAAATCTGCAGGCATAAAATTTGGATGATGATATATTTCACCTCCTCTTTTCCCTTTTTTTAGCAATTATTATCTTTGTCCTGTGTATCCATCAAGTGGTCATCTGGATGACAACAAAACAACATCAGTCAGAATGACTTCAGCTTTGGTTTTAATATATACTGTGCCCTTTTTCTGATAGTTTAAGTTCATTTCTAAGCTAGTACATTAAGCAATTAATATTCTCTAAGTTATTTGCGTTGTTAGCTGTTACCCCCCATCCATCCTGCCAGCATACATTTCTACTACTGAGAGGGATAGGAAACTATTAATTGAGTGGGAGTGGCCTTAATTTAGCTATTACATATTTATCAGACAAGAAACATTAAGCCAGTGGGAGTGGTCTCACCATAAGAGGGAGTCATCAATATCGAGTGCATGCTGGGATATCTGTATAGTGTAGGAGCCAACAGTGGAATACTCAAACAAACCATAATATGGGTTGAACAGCTGGCGGGAGAGAAGGTAAAAAAATTCACGCTGAGGTCCTCCGTAATCCAATCTGTGCAGTTGGATATGGAGACAATGTACACTGACACACTTAAATGTATAAATGTACTATCTATTCATAACACACTTGCTACAAGGTAGTGTATAATACAATGAGAACACTTCATAACTATATAAGACATGTGCATGAATTACAAATATATGGATGATGACATGTTTTTTATGGCATATAAATCAGCTTGATGCCTATTCACACAGTATTATACATAACAACTAACACAGGGAAATTATATATTCATTCTTTACCCATCCTCGTTTCGGAAGGTTACATGGCATCTCTTCGTTCGAAGAGACTTGGCAGAAGTCGACATAATATTACGATATGCTGATTCCAGGAGGTTTTCTCTCACCACATTAATACTGAATAGAGCCAGATAAACAATTATTAATTGAGGCCATGATGGCAGGAAAGTAACACTGTACATATAAATATAGAAATTAGTAAAGATGCCTGCCAGAAACTACTCCTACAGTAGATAATCAATTAAGGTCATGTTGATATGTACATATTATGTACATTACTTACACACATCTATATTTAAGCATCTTATCCAAAATACCACTTCATTTATATATCTAATTCTAATTCATGAAATGTGTGTGTCTGTCTGTTGCGCAAATCCTGGACCAACAGTCCTAAAATTTTTAGGGATTGCTTATAGGACCAATGGTCCAATTGGGGGAGAAAGTGGTTAGGGCTAAGGCAAATGAACTTTCCCATTCATAAGTAACCACACAGTTAAAATGTGTACTCTGATCTCATTCCAAAAGATATCTTGGGAAATTTTTTCTTTCAAACCACACACTTCTCATCACACACGAACTTCAAAAGGATACTAAATATCAGAGGTACATTATAATATCTACATTAGAAATGGAACAATTCCTTCCATACCACCTCCCTTTGCATAACAGCAAAGAATTATAACCAAGGTGTGTTCAAAAGGACATTCGTACTAATTACTTTAGAAATGCCCCACAAACCTTCACCCCATATAGAAAATATAAAGAAAACTAAACAATTCGTAACTACAGGGGGCTAAAGGTCAACTGAAAAACCACCAGTAAGGAAAGATTTTCGCTAGTGCATACAAATATAGTGGTGACTCAATCTTTGTTGACATTGGATAAAACTAGAAAGGTAATCAGTAAAAAGAGGGGGGGGGAGGGGATCTTCTCCACCAGATAATTCACTGATGCACAGAGCTTAAATGAAGTTTGCTGTACAAAACTAAAATAGCCTGAAAAGCAAAGGTACAGAACACAATATTAGCCAGGCTGAAGAAGATTATATCATCCTCATAAGACAATTGACTGCAGTTTGTACACGTCCTTTTGTTGTCAAAAACTGGACACCTCTGCTCCCCACCCAGTACAACCCAGGTGGCTCCATGTGGTACTGATCATCTTCATAATGCTCCTGTTGACAACCCCCCTCCACTCGTTGTACAAATTAAATGGAACCTTGTGCATGCATATATACATATGTAGATTAGGTATGAACATGTGTATGTATACACATACCTGTGTGTAAATGTCGAGTCTGCATAGCCATTAGAATCGAGAACTCTTTGGAATGATTTGAGCTTGTGGACAAACTTTGAGGTATCCCTTTGAGATACACTGCTTAGGAGTGCACAAAGAGGGGCATAAGAAGGAGAATAATGGAGGAAAGTAAAATAGGGAGAATTAAAGGGAAGAAAAAAGGAGGTTCAGTGTGACTGAGGGGAGGAATGAGTACAAGGGAAGACGTAGGAGGGAAGACGTAGGAGGGAAGACGTAGGAGGGAAGATGTAGGAGGGAAGACATAGGAGGGAAGATGTAGGATGGGGTGAAAGAGAAAAGAGAAAGGAAGAATAAGAAATGGATTGAAATGGGAAATAGAAGAGAAAGAGAAAGAAGAGGTATAAAGATGAGGATAGCGTAATGGTGAAGTGAAGGATGGAAGAAGGGGTGGGAGGAGCAGAGAAGAGACTAATAACTTACGTAGACGTAGCTTGAGCATCAAAACAATGAGAGAAAGAAAGTGAAGGTGTCTGTTGTTGGGAATGAAGGAATAAATGAGAAGCAATACCACCAGTGTTAGGAGGAGGGGGAATACTGCCCTGAGGAGAGGGATGGCTAACACCAGCATGATGAGCATGATGGGGAAGAGGAGGAGGAGGAGAAGGAACACTGACATGATTGGGAAGTGGAGGAGGGGGAACACTGGCCTGATGGGGAAGTGGAGGAGGGGGGACACTGGCCTGATGGGGAAGAAGGGGAGGAGGAGGAGGAGAAGGAACACTGACATGATTGGGAAGTGGTGGAGGGGGAACACTGGCCTGATGGGGAAGTGGAGGAAGGGGGACACTGGCCTGATGGGGAAGTGGAGGAAGGGGGACACTGGCCTGATGGGGAAGTGGAGGAAGGGGGACACTGGCCTGATGGGGAAGAGGGGGAGGAGGAAGAGGAGAAGGAACACTGACATGATAGGGAAGCGGAGGAAGAGGAGGAGGAGGGGGAACACTGGTATGATGGAGAAGTGAGGATGGAAGAAGAGGAGGAGGAGGAGGAGGAGGAAAGGGAATGCAAGCTTGAAGAAGAGAGGGGGATGGAGGTACATGAGAAGAGGATTCATCTCGAAAAGCATAAAACATTCTGATATCACCCATCATAGACCTGTGTGATAGAGAAAATAGATCAAGAAAGTAAATGCAGGAGAAGCTATATAGGAAGACGAAGATGACCAGATAAGGGGGAGAGACTTGGAGTGAGTAAAGAGGGTAGGATTACCAGAGATGAGGGCCAGAGGAAGGGAAGAACACAAACGATGAGAGGAGACATGGAGAAGAAGGGGAGGAGACATTGAGAATAAGGGGGAGGAAAAGAAAATTGAAAGAAAGAACATGAAATACAGGAGAGAAAAAAAGAATGGAAAGATGGGTGTTGGTTCCCATTCACCTGACAAGGGCTTCAACTTCATCACTTTCGTCTATCAATTCCTCCAGTTCTGTGGCAGACATCATCGACCAAGATGTGAGGAGCATAAGAGAATCAGCAAATCCATCACTCTGTTCCAAGTTTACTAGATATGACAGCACCTGACTACTAGGAAGTCCACCAACTGCAGCATATCACATAATAAAATAAATGGTGAGTCACATGACATGCCAACATGAAATATGATTTAGATACTTTTATGGAACCATATGGGAATCAAATGGTGCTCATATAAACAGCACTCATCTCAGTACTTACTAGTGTGTTCTGATGTGTTCAAGAATGATGTTCTGCTTGAGAGATGGGCAGAAAGGTTCTCATGAGAAAGACGTGGGTTTGCGGGTGGGGAGGAAAGGATAGGATGTAAGTGAGAAGTGGAGACCGAGGGAAGAGAAGATGTAAAGAGATGGCGAGACTGTGGAAGAACAGCTTCATAGTGAGTGGACACACTTTCAGTAAATGGAACAGATAGGGAGAGACGAGAAGAAGGAACTAGTGGAAAAGCTGTACGGATAGTTCCAGCCACTTCTTCCATATATCTAAATAATGCAAACATATTGAAATATTCTTAATCCTAACATTATTTTAATTAATGGACACAATTGAGATAATCTTGACCCAAACATTGTTTCTAAATAATTCACACACCAGAATATTCTCGACTCTAATGTTGTTTCTAAATAATGCACACATAAAATAATTGACCCTAACTTTGAAAACCAAACCATCATTATACACTCTTGATACCCCAACAAAAACCCGACTACATCTGAATTATGCCATCAGCACAGCTCGTCATCTTTGGCATAATTATTAAATATTTCAACACAAAGAGGCTTATACATGTAAGACCAATAATTATGAGTTGGGATTTAGTGAAACAGTGTATTTTGTTGGTTTGGGAAAATAAAATTTGGTGATCTAACACTGATCCACCTTTGTGTTCATCTGAAGAATGGCCAAAGAGTCTACTTTACAGAGAAGAACACCCATGAAAGCATCAAAAAGCCACCTTGCAGCACATAACAGCATTTTTTGTACAAGCAGGCGAAATTTGCACAAATATTGCTTTAGTGTGACATCCCTCACTACCTGGAACACAAGCAGAAAAAAAGTTTAAGTATTGCATGCAAAGAGTTTCAGGGAAAGGTGAATTTAGCATCAGGTCAACTGAAGCTTAAGGCAAGGTGTATGCTGTTTCACACCATGTGTTGCACAACATCATTCCAAAACTTGACAACATTTGATGAAACCATTTCTCTATGTACACAGAAGCTTGCCAAATTAGGGATCTCTTGAAGGATAAAAATGACTGGAATCCCACATTGGATGAGGATGCCTAGATGTAATTATCAAGCAAGCTTAGGGATGTCTTTTCGGCAATGTTAACTACCTGCAAACTCTTCGACCCTGTGCACATTTGAGACAATGGCATGGGAAGATTGGGAGAAGACATCCTCCACAAGGTAATCTAGTGGCAAGCAATTTCTGAATATGATAACAAATCCTTCATTACAAAAACTTTTTTGGCCATCTCTCTGCAAATGCAAAGAGAAACCCCCTCCATCGACGTGGAATACTCTCCAGAAATCTACAACTAATCTCTGATCCTACTTGAGGATCATGTTCAGCTGATGAGTGGCAAAGACCTCAAACAATGTTGACAGACCAGCCCTAAACGAGCTCAAGAAAATATTACACTGGATTGGAAAATAGTGTGTGAAAACAGCTACGACACCAAAGTACTTGAAGCATGAGTTGATGAGCTCGAGCCAAACCTAGTACTAGATCAAGCTACTTCATTCATCAGAATTTTATAGATAACATCTCCAAAGAAGGTGGGATTGTCTTCTTGGACGCTCCAGAAGGAACCGGTATGATGTTTGTCCTCAGTTTCCCTTATCCAAGATACACCAACAAAGGGAGACCACACTTGCCTTCACATCATCTGGAATTGCAGCAACATTGCTCGAAGGTGGACACACACTGCACTCAGAGCCAGCACACTGTGCAACTTCAAAAAGGGAACTGGTCTGGCCATGTTCTCCATGAGTGCAGGCTGACTGTTTGGGACAAATGCATGCTAAGCCACAAACTGGTATTTCTAAGCAATGGAATGAACACTGGAGTATTTACGGAAGAAAGAATATGATGGGCAGATTAACATTGGTGTAGTGACGATAATTTAACAGATCCTGCTTATTGATCCCCGTGACAGACCAGCAGATAAAATCGTACTTATAGAGGCACATTTTGAAGCTAAGCCTGAAAATGAAAATGACATTAGATTTGCAAGACCTAAACGCTGAGCGATTATCTGCACTCCTGCAGAAGTGGCTATTTGAGTGTATCATACATGCACCCAGAAACGATGTCATGAGTCATGAATTTAGACAATAAACATCTGCTGGAAAAAATTCTGGCAGATCCGATGCTGTACATATCCATTGACATGCCATTGGATACGGAAGAGGCTATCAAATAACCAACCAAATTTCTTAACTCCCAGTCGCCTGGAGGGGAAAGTGGGATCTCCAATTATGTTACTGTATTTCTTAGATGCCCCCAAGCTCTGCAATGGAACAAGACTGCAGGCGAAGACTTTGCAGCCACAGGTCATTGAACCATCACCATTACAGAATATACAAAAGGAAAAGACATCTTCATAGCCAAAAATTCCGCTCATACCCACAGATATGCCCTCCGAGTTCAATCACCTCCAGTTTCCAGCACACCTCACCCTTGCAATGTCCATCAACAAGTTTCAAAGATAGACTTTGAAAGTTGCTGGACTTAACCATTTTTTACCAAACAAACTGTATATCTTGGCAACCAAAGATATAACAGTCATTGTTTACCAGAAGACTTTATAATAATGTAAATGTCACCAGATTGAAATTTAGATTAGCCATTTTCTCCACAATATATTTTATTTAGTGTAAATCATGTAGCTATTCTTTTCCCTCATATTAGTATATATAATACAGTTGTTTCATTTGTGCACTTTGCCCCTCTATTCAAATGGAGCCGTTCATCATGGAGTGCTCCTGTAAATGTATACCCTCCTTCTTTGGATACCATTATTTATTTGCCATTTTTTCTTTATATCACAAGGGTTGTGCATGAAGTAATGGGCTAAATTATTGCAGATGGGCTGGACACAGATGAGCTGCCATTTACTGCAGTCTCTTGGTCTGATATGATTGGTCGGAGGCAAACGGGACCCATGCTGAGACATTTCTCCACCTCAGTTAGCTCTGTATCACTAAGACCCAATCTTCATGGCCACACTGTTCACTTAATCTTAGGTACAAACAAACAACAAATACTGACACTCACATATTAGCGTAGATAAATAGACATATATATAAATCACAGATGTTTTCTCTATGTATGTACTCTCTTTTTCTCCATAACCTTCCACTCACTCTGTAGTACTATTAGATGACACATCCGAACTTGAAGAAGCATCCCTTTCACTACTAGCTGCAATTCGATGAGCCAGATCACTGCACCATAACATCGACAACAACTTCAACAATAATAACAACAATAAAGACAACAGTAGAATGACTATATGGCACACCTCTGTTGTTTGTAGAAGCTGACACTCATTTGGTTTGTAAGGAAAATTACCTAACTCCAGTGATTCAATTATTATTTTACAGAAATGAACCTCATATGTGTACATTTGAGTACATTCACAGACAAAAACTGAAAAACACGCATATACACACACATAAAATCACTCACATGTATGCACACACAAACACAGCACACACATACACAAGCATACACATATATGCACTCTCACACACAAACACACACACTCACAAAAACACAACGAAATATACATATTAAGTGAATTAAAGAAGGTGGTAAAGGTCAACAATGCTGCCAACTCACAAAATGAATTGTCTGTAATCCAGGCTAGTGGTGAGCTGCCTTATGATATCCTGTTCACTGGATCCACTGCTACTTTCTATGAACGCCCTGCACAAAGTACTTAAGTAAATTTACTCCTTATCACCTCACAAGCAATTTCATGAGGGACCTCAGATGAAAACTAAAATGCAATGTGAAATGTTTGAATAGAGAAGATATCAATTTTGTCAGCAGGAACAAGTGGGTATGAATATTTACTGTCAGTATATTTGTGGTTTTATAAATGTGGTCCAGCATAAGATCATGATTATGACATCATCTTCTATAATCAGTAAATATGCAGAATGATCGTTACACTAGAACCAGTTACAGAGCCATCAATAATAACCATCACATTCACTGCCTCCCGTCCATAAATTTCATGAGTTCATCTGATCCTGGATATATGAACAAGTTAGAGTATTTTTACTGTAACTTTGAGTTACTGCAGTAAGTAAAGTCAGAGCAGGATTTAAGTTAGGTACATATCTGGATAACAGAACAAAGTTTTAGTTATATTGTTCGCCCTTTGTCCCTGCCCAACCTTAACAATACCCCTGGAGGGAAACAGTGGCATAGTCAAACAGTAGAGGATTGAGAAATGGCTGTATTTTCACTTGGAAACAAAACTGGTTGTATAGTAAAAAAAATGATGAAAAAAATCTGGATCTCAATAAAAAGATAATTGGATGCACAATCAGTCGAGCAGAAAGAATTGGTTGTGGCTGTATAATCAGTAGAAGAAAAAGAACTCGTATAGTCAGTAGAGGAGAGAGAACTGGCTGCACAATCAAGAGAGAAGAGAGATCTGGCTGCACAATCAAGAGAAGAGAGAGAACTGGCTCCATAGTAAGATAAGGATATACAAATATGAATTTACACTATAGACAAGTGACAGCAACAATTAAACAATATATGCAATCTTCATACACTGATCGCAAATAACCACAAGAGGCTAAACTAACCAACATACCTTTGTTCAGCAGAGAGGCCATTATAAACTTGCACCACTTGCCCGTAACACGAGTCGTTAGAGAAAAAACGGCTAATTTGCCCTCCAGTAACACCAGCAACTAAAAATGAGTGTAAAACAAGAGGGCACGTCAAACAAGAGGTTTGTACATCATCACACATCCTCCCACAATACCTGTGCACTAGGATTGTGAGGTCAAATAAAATGGATTGAGTATAAAGCAAATGCCACGAAAAATAATTGTGGGTGAGATTCAATAACTTGGTGTGATTCACATCTGACAAGATGAACAATTCAAGGCGGTTAAGGACCAACCCTCCACCACTTCTGATGACAAATATATTGTCAAAAAATTGAATTTGTGTTCATTAAAGGAAATGTTATTTAAAATATTTTCTGAATTCAAAACACCCTCAGAGGTAACCTAACGAATATTTAAAAAAAAAGAAAATAAAAGTACTAGTTGAATTAGACATAAAGATTCTATCTTTACTTTTGGAGGTGTTGGGGGGGGGGGGGGGGGGGGGGGGGGGCTTGGGGTGGTGGAGCAGGGAGGGTTTGAAAAACCATCAACTTTTCATATGTAAATCCTCAACCAAAAAAAAATTTGAGAGCAAAACATATCAGTAGCAACTAAATGACATTGAAGTGAGACCCAATAAGATTACTTGCGAATAACTTTAGCCCCTTCCACTTCCCATCCCACCACCCAAAAAAAATTCACTTCAAAAAAAGATGGAATGGATTCCATAAGGTAATTTGGTGTCTATGTAACAAATTTCCATCTCCTCATTCCCACGTCCATTTTGAAAGGGATGGAGGAAAAAGACACTAGAGTCAAGTCTCAAACCATACCAATGCTAGACATTTATCTTGTTATGCTGAACTGCAAGACAAGAGTATGGAATGCAGGACGGTCCCATATAATGTGGGACAATTCACAGGCCCGATGACCTACGAAACCTTATTTAATCCCTCCTTATTGCTTCCCAATTTGAAACTAAGCTATTTACAAGTGCTCTTCTATTAGCCCATAAAACTAGAACTTCTTCATGGTCAACTTGAATAGTTGTATTAGAAATCCTCCACAACTGTAGCAGAAACAAAGAATCTCCTTAATGTGGTACAGTCCATATACAATCATAAATACTTTAAGTTTATGTTCAATACTCAAAACACATGTGTACCCAACACATGCTTCACATATGCATACCCTGTAAGTTGATGTACATACATAATGATTGGACTTAGCAACAAATTTGATGGCTACTGTATATTTTCGACATACATGAATTTGTGGTCCTGTTCAGTTCTGGGAGAGCATTAGTGATATTACTCTGGTGTGAAATATTATGAACAGGGGGTGCGGCTGTTGTGTCCGAACTTGATCTTGAAGAGATGGGAAAGGTGAAGTGAGTAATTTCTTCCTCAAACAAGCTGCATAAAGGGGAAACAATAATGTAATCAATGGTATTACACACAGAGGAAGTGATATATCAGTAAGGGAGAAGTGATGACATCACAACTGGAGCAGAAGTGATACACAACTAGGAAGAAAGTGATGTCACAATTTGATAGGAAGTAATATCACTACTGGAGAGGAAGTGATGTCACAACTGGAGCGGAAGTGATACACAACTAGGAAGGAAGTGACATCACAATTTGAGTGGAAGTGATATCACTACTGGAGAGGAAGTGATGTCACAACTGGAGAGGAAGTGATAAAAAAAACTAGGAAGGAAGTGACATCACAATTTGAGTGGAAGTGATATCACTACTGGAGAGGAAGTGATGTCACAACTGGAGAGGAAGTGATAAAAAAAACTAGGAAGGAAGTGACATCACAATTTGAGAGGAAGTGATGTCACAACTGGAGAGGAAGTGATGTCACAACTGGAGAGGAAGTGGTGTCACAATTGAGGCATTGAAATCACAGGCGGAGAGGGAGAAAAGCGGTGTCATAGAAAGGAAGTGATATCATAGGTAGATGAAGTAATGTGACTAATAAAGGGAATGCTGTAAAGATGGAGGAAGTGATGTCTTCATAGACATGGAAAAGGTAGTATCACATATAGACAAAAAGTGAGGACACAGAAATAGGAAGTGATATCACCAACAGTGAGGAAGTGATGTCATAGACACATAGGAAGTGGTGAAATAGACACCGGAAGTGGTGAAATAGACACATAGGGAGTGATGTCATAGACATAGAGAAAGTAATGTAATAGACACCGAAAGTGACCTAATCAACAAAGGAAGTGACCTAATCAACAAAGGAAGTGACCTAATCAACAAAGGAAGTGATGTCAAACATATTGGAAGTCATTGCAGACATAGAGGAAAAGAAGCTCACCTGAGCAGCAATGTTAGCCTCAGGCACAATGCATCATCGGATTGGTTGAGCACTTCCATAGGAAAAACTCCATTATTCTGGATCCTTCTAATTACAGCTCTGCATGTAACAGCAAACACAATAGCAACATGTGTAAAAGCCTCATGCCTTGGTTTCCACTCAATGTTCCAGTATCCTGCCAGGACATATCTAGTTCTATATAAGAATATGCATACAGACATATGATTGTACAGTTGTGGAACCCCATGGGAAGTAAACCCAAGCAAAGACAGGCTAGAATTTGGGTTATGTTTAAACTTAGGCAGAGGGTAACTATGTGAAAATGACCGATATAAAGAAATTATTTTTGGATTTGAAAGATTATGCTGAATAATTTCACAAAAATCTTTAAAAAAAATCTAGAAATGTAAATTGGATATAACCCATTTCACAAATTGACATCTGACCTCAAATCAAAAGTCACACTCTCTCCAGAGCGTTCCCTCAGCACATTGAATATGTTTGGCTGCCGTAGAAATTGGACGACCTTCTCACTGTAACTGGGTTCAGTGTCCTCATTGACCTCTGCAGGGAGAAGAGCAAAGGGGGGAGGAGGAGGACGAATGACGTTCTGCACTCCCCCAAAACCAAACGGTTGATCACTCCCTTCATCTGTCGTTGACCGTGAAAAGTTCGATAAAAGGCGGGGCCTTAGATGTGGGCGTGTCATGTCCTCGTTCATCGTATACGGGCGACTACGCAACTGAACAGCACAAATTACATCATTGACACCAAGGAGTTCACTTCTATATCACCACATGTATAATACATGTGCAAAACACTATACATGCATGTGCATGTGTATACAGCTGGGACTAATATAATCAAGTAATGACATTGCATGGTTGTCCCCAGAATTTGCGGATAATAAATAGCAATCAATTTACACCCTTTCTACATAAAAGTAGTAATAAATACATCTACTCTCCAATATAAATGCGCAACATCAGAACTATTTCTTCCCCAATCCCATCCACTCCTCCACTAAATATATCCTATTCTGTAACAACCCTTACCCATTCTGAGTCTAATTAGTTTCATCCTATCAAAAATTAATTAGTTGTGGATAGTTACTGGAAAAAAATTGGACTTTTTCTGTGCTAGTATACATTTAAAATTAGATGACCCCTTACCATATCAAATCTGACATACTAATTTAACTTCTTGTGATCAGTATTGGGCCGTGGGAGTTAAACAGGTAAAGTGTCTTCAAATTTGTGGTCAACACGTGGATAAAGTTTGGTTCAATTTTTTTTTTTCACAAATCAATTCAATATATCAATCCAATAGTTTACCTTTAAATAAGGCATTTATTCCCTTCTATCAAAATACTACCACAATAATAAGAATGACCCATCATGTTGGGTGCAAGGGAGAAAGCTGCATAAATGAAACAATTGTGTGAGCAGATCCCTCGTACTGAATGCTGTAGTGGTTTTTACACATGACGATCCTTTACCACTTCCAGTATCTTTTGTTTCACTAATATCGAAACTCTTTGCTCACAGACACTGAGAATTTAGTGACTTCTGGTATTTAATTATTATGAGCAGGCGTATGGTACACATGCAAGTTACTTTTTTTTTAAAAGAGAAGAAGCAGAAATTAATGGATGATAAGCTCTGTTATGGTTTGGTTTCAACTAGTGCCATATGATGTGACTATTCATGCACCCAGTCACATCACAAGCATACACAGACAAGCTATAGATCTAGACCACCTTGCACCATGTATCGATCGGGTCAGAAGTTGAACTTACTGAGACTCTGCCCTTCTGAGCTGAGGCGCCAGAAATTAGGTTGTTTCCGGGATAAGGCAGACGAGGATCAATGTAGGATGTACACTGGGAGGCGTGGTCAATAAATACTACCTGTGAGCACGAGGGAGGAAAAAGGGGAGGGGCAAGGAGAGAGGGAGATGAAGGGTGGAGAGGAATGAAGAAGGGAGAGAGAGGGGAGAGGAGAGAGAGAAGAGCAGGAGAGGAATGGAGGTTGGTAAGGAGGGATGAAATGCTTCACAACTTGTCTTTCTGATCTTACCTTCCTAGTTTTACTGTCGACCCTTTTCTCCCAATTATCTGGTAGCTTGCAGTCCGAGTACGCAAAGCTATTGATGACCTTTACCAGCTTTGAGTTGTGTCTATAGCGAGGAAAGAGAGAGTGATCGCTTCGAATGGTCTGGATAAGTCGCAGCACCGGCAGGTTGGAGAAAAACTCCGAGTTTCCTTGTTCCTGGAATGTAAAGAAACGTCATTTTTGGATATTCCTGACATAGTGCATGGTTGAATATGGACACTTTCACCACAAAAAATTGCAATAACATCAACAAAAACGAAAACTACAAATGGTTTAATAAATCTCTCCTACGTAGTGTGTATAATGCATATAAATATCAATGTATATATGTATCTATATATATATATATACATATATATATACTATAAAATACAAATAATCTGTCTGTTTGTTTGTTTGTCCTAGTATCTGCAATTCACGCTCGAATGGTTGAAGTTAGGCCTACGAACCCATATATATATATATATATATATATATATAGAATCAGTGTCACCAGGAGAACATCATGAGCATGACTATATGACCACACCCCTTTCCGTATTAAAAAAAGGTACTTTTGCTAGAAAAAATAAGCTACGGACCTAACACTTTGGCATGCAGACACAACTTGACTCTGAAATAACATGGGGTGGGTCCCATCTGGCCACACCTCTTCCCCTTTATGTGTAAGGCTAAAAATGTCAAAAACGGTACTTCTAAAAAAATTTTTTTAACCTAATCACATGATCACTTTTGTATTAAAAGTCTACAACATATGTCTTTAAAGCAAACACCATAGAGCAGGTTTTTCGCTAATTTATATTAACGTTTTAAGGCCACACCACACCCACAACTAACCCACAGGAGGATACTAGCACTCTCCTGGACGCATGGAGACAACATGCCAAATCCAACCTCATTAGTCCAGCAGAGCAAAAGCATACAGTCTCTCTATGTTGGTAAGGCTATGTGTGTGCCTTGGGTAGTAGTCCATTACATTGTGTTTCACTTCATTGCTTTGTGCACACACCATGCAAACACCTGTATCATGTACGCGCACACACCCACACCTGTATACATGTACGCGCACACACCCACACCTGTATACATGTACGCGCACACACCCACACCTGTATACATGTACGCGCACACACCCACTCACACCTGTATACATGTACTCGCACACACTCACCCACCCACCCACACCTGTATACATGTACGCGCACACACACACCCACCTACACACCTGTATACATGTACTCGCACACACTCACCCACCCACCCACACCTGTATACATGTACGCGCACACACACACCCACCTACACACCTGTATACATGTACGCGCACACACACACCCACCTACACACCTGTATACATGTACGCGCACACACACACCCACCTACACACCTGTATACATGTACGCGCACACACACACCCACCTACACACCTGTATACATGTACGCGCACACACCCACCCACCCACACCTGTATACATGTACACGCACACACACACCCACCTACACACCTGTATACATGTACGCGCACACACCCACCCACCCACACCTGTATACATGTACACGCACACACTCACCCACCCACCCACACCTGTATACATGTACGCGCACACACTCACCCACCCACCTACACACCTGTATACATGTACACAAACAATGTTGTTCACTCCACAAAAATTATCATAATTGACAGTAATTGTCTGACCTTCGCAAACTTGTAGAGGTCAGGTCGAGTCAGGAACTTGAATCCTGGTGACCTTCGTACTTCATCGCTCACACTCTCCATGTGCCTCAGACATAACACAGGCTCTTCTGCTGGAGGCTCCTCTTCCTTCCCCTTACCCTCCCCAACCTCCTTCCCTCCCTCCACCATCTCTCCTACTATGTTACCACCATCACCTGCACCTGCCTCTACAGAATGTCCCAAACATGGCGGGTCCTCTGCCAATGCCGCCATTTCTGAAGATTGCTCACTCACTAGGTTTCCTCTCGTTCCACTCCCTCCCTCTCTGGCAACTTCCAGTGTCTGTGTCTGACGTTGCTGTCGAGCCAACATTCCTTCTGTGATGGTGTGACTTCTTGTCCATACTCTATTGGTAGATAGGTCAGTCACCTCCATGTCAATGTGATCTGGTAAAAGGTGACTTGGCTGCCGGTACAATATATTTGCTCGAGATCTACATGAAAAAAGGGGGGAAATATATATCAAGGATGCAGAAACTTCAACATAGACTTAACAAAGCATCAAAATGACACAATGTGTTCAGTGTGCAACATGTATGAATATTTGATGTATTGTACTTTTAAAAGAAATTAAAGTAACTTTATTGAATTGTAAATGAGGATGTTAATATAGCATTGCATAGAATATGTCTGTATGTAGACCACCGCCAGTTCGTGTACCTGTTGTTGTTTTTAATTAAAAAAAAAAAAAAAAAAATTTAAACAAAAGAAAAGAAAAAAATTAGATACATATATATATATATCTATCTATCTATCTGTGTAGGACGTTTGTGATTTTCACTACAATAATTGGATCCAAGAAGTACTTACATAGTTTTGGTTAGGCAAGTGAACAGCTAACTTTGTTCATTTCATCCCAAATACACACTCAAACATTATGCACAGTCATAATATGATTGTTCGGCATTATACAATGCCTCTAAATATGGACCATTAAAAAATCAATGAGCAATATTGTGCTCTCCACTGATTGCTGGCAATCAACATTTCTTCTTCTTTTGTATGAGAATTTCTTCTCTATTTGTTGACTTCAGTCTGACTATGTGTCAGTTTTCCAGGCTCACCACGAGGAGGTAGTCAACATGAGTTGGGTGGACTGGTGTGGGAAGATGTTGAAGGACAGGAAAGTTTTCCTGTCAGTGCTGGGTTTGAACTCACAACCCTGGGGTTGTTAGTCCAAGAGCATTACACAATGTTAACCAATAATTCTGCCTGCTTGTACGCCTACTTATGAGCTGCAGTTATTTGAGCTAGACATATTGCAGACCTTCAAAACTGTGAACACATTATTACATCAGTATATTTTAGGAGTAAAATTTTTGGCATTTTTAGCCTTACACACAGAGGAAGAGGTGTGGCTAGATGGGACCCACCCCATGTTATTCGCAGAGTCAAGTTTTAGGCGTGTAGCTCCATTTTATTTTTTGTGGCAAAAGTAACCTTTTTTTGGCTTTTCTTCGAATACAGAGAGGGATGTGGCCATATAGATATAGTTAGGACAGTACAATATGTTTGCTCGAGATCTACATGAAAAAAGGAGGAAAATATATATCAAGGATGCAGAAACTTCAATACAGACTTAACGAAGCATAAAAATGACACAATGTGTTCAGTGTGCAACATGTATGAATATTTGATGTATTGTACTTTTAAAAGAAATTAAAGTAACTTTACCGAATTGTAAATAAGGATGTTGCCATAGCATGGCATAGAATATATCTGTATGTAGACCACCGCCAGTTTGTGTACCTGTTGCTGTTTTTAATTTTTTTAAATAATAATAATGTATATATATATATATGTATATATATAGGAAGTTTGTAAACAAATCTTCGCTGCAACAGTTGGTACTTCCTTAGTTCTGGTTAGGCAAGTGAACAGCTAGTCCCAGTCTTTGATGTCAAAGGTGAACACAGAACATAGGAATGTGAAACTGATAGTGAACATTGTCTCCCTCGCCAATCTCATAATTAGATTTAAAACGTCTTTTATAAGCTATATGAACCCATTAATTAACAATACCCTTCAATTAATGTTCAGGGCTCCCATTGAAAAGGATTGTAAACAAAGCCCGGATGTCTATGGGAATGCCGAATGGAGCGAAAGTACTGAAAAAAACAGAGGATAATCAGTTTGGAAAGTATGGAATGTGTGACGCTCCACTGATATTGCCAGAAAGTGCCAAGAACAGTGTGCTTTAGATGGGTGTGTTCATTGTTTGCTAATAAAAATAACTGTTTTCTATATAAACAAGAATGTGCTTTCCATTCATCAGTCTGTCTGTAGTGCTCAATGTTTCGCAAATACAAACGGTACTTCTTGAGGTTGCATGTGGTTGGTGTGAGAATAGTCCAGGTGAAGCAGCTAACTCAATACCAACTCCCATAGAATTCTGCTAATGATAATTTCATTTCTATTGAGATAAATAGCATTTAGTATAATGTTGACCCATTTTGGAGATAAGGATAAACCTGCCACACCCAGTGTCCAGCTTTTCGGGTTCTTAGGTTCTTCTCCCCCTGTGATTCTAACATTGCCCTAGTTACTCCCTTGGCCATGTTATGCATGCAAGCAAAGTTTCAGGTTTCTAGTACCAATAGTGTGGCAGTGCATTAGCCACATAAGTAGATATACAATCTTGTAAACTAGCACAGTAGGTCTGCCAAATTTGGCGAACTCAGAAGCTCCTCCTGTGTGGCCAATGAAGTGAGTCCTACAGCTAGTCCAACAAATAGGAAGAAATCCAATCATTTACAAATGGAGAATCTTTATTATAATCGATAACTCTGTGTATGGGAATTTTCAACATCAAAGAAGATCAGTTTTATTGAAACAATGACCAAAGCGAGAAAGTTGAGGATGAATTTCAATTAATGACCTCAATATCATAATTGTGTTATGTATCACAACTTCATATCTTAAAACAACAGACAGCAATGTTCCTAAAAGTTAAAATCATGCATCTGTTGACTTAGAAATGTCACTTAAAATGACTTCAAAATGTCACTTCCCAAGACATATCCTTGCATTGTCCACTATGTTCAAGATAAAACCTCTTGCTTAACCTTTCTAATGATTAGATATACCACGCAAGGCTCTGTATAACCTTTCTCCAGATTTCTTCACCATATCACCCCAACCCTCCCCCCCCCCACAACACACACAGAGAAATGATGTTTTTCAAGCCTTTGAATAACATAATAAATTTTCCATAGAATTCTCCCAGAGCAATTGCCACTGAAGACTCTCACAACATTAGGAAGTAGTAAAAGACTTTGTTCATTTGCCCTCTATAATCCAAATGAGTCATCATCTTGTCACTGATACATGTGAAGCCTGAGAATACCACCTGCCAGCAAACAAATCTACCGAACTGGTAAAGTGTCTTCAGTTTAGAAAACATTTTCTTTTTCTAGCAATTTATTCTTTACTGTGTATTAACTCAATCCATTAAAGCATACATAATGCATCACGAGTAATATAGGTGTGGTCTTTACAAGTGAATATTAGACAAGTGATAATCTCCATATTTCGAACTAAACATACATTCCTATTGGTCAAAATTTACAGGTAGTAATGGATATGTGAATATATTGCACTGTGGTACATACCGGGCCAGATACTCATGAAGAAGAGCTTGGGAGGGTGAACTTCTGTCCGAAACAGAGGGTGTGGCCTCTCCATCGCCTGTTGCTGTGGTGGGTCGGTCAAAACTAGCCTGTTTGTTCACATGGTCATAATAGATGGGCGTGCCCCCAATAATTACTCGTTTCGTCCAGTCTAAGGGAATGATGCATCAAAGAAATAATATTAATAAAACCTTCAATGTGGCACTAGGGAGGGGACACACACTGGACCAACATTATGTCACTTTAAAGGTGTGCCAAGTATGTGCCAGAGCCATGCTGGCCCTCAAGATCATTCTCAACAAGTGTGAGTGTGTGTGCATATGTGCGTGTGTGCCTCTCTGTGTGCACGCGTGTGTCTGTGTGTGTGTGCATGTGCCTGTCTATGTGTGTGTCTGCGTATGTGTGAATGTGTGTGTGTAAGTGTGTGTGTGCGTATAGAGTGTGTGTGTATGTGTGCATAGAGTGTGTGTATGTGTGTGAGCATGCATGTGTGTGTGTGTGTGCACGTAGAGTGTGTGCACGTAGAATGTGTGTGTGTGTGTGTGTGTGTGTGTGTGTGTGTGTGTGTGTGTGCGTGCGCGTAGAGTGTGTGTGTATGTGTGTGTATGTGTGTGAGCATGTGTGTGTGTGTGTGTGTGTGTGTGTGTGTGTGTGTGTGTGTGTGTGTGTGTGTGTGTGTGTGCGCGCGCGCGTAGAGTGTGTGTGTATGTGTGTGTATGTGTGTGAGCATGTGTGTGTGTGTGTGTGTGTGTGTGTGTGTGTGTGTGTGTGTGTGTGTGTGTGTGTGTGTGTGTGTGTGTGTGTGTGTGTCATGTGGGGGAAGGAGGCATATGTCCATGCAGGTATGTGTGCACATTGGTGTGACTGTGAGTACATTTATGTCAGTGAATATGCACGTGAGAGTTTGTATGTCACATGATCTGCATGCACCAAGTCACATGACACAACTCACTTGGAGGAAGAGGCTCATCCAAATGGTGGTCCTCCATACTGGGCGAGGTGAATGAGATGGACAGTGTGTTCAGCAACTGGGGCTGAACAGGTGGGGACAGAGTGATGGGAGAGGGGGTGTGGTGAGACCACATGTCAGTTCTCCCGGGCTGAGACTGCTGCCTGAGGAGCCCCTCCCCCAAGTGCTGCATAGAGCCATTCAACACCTGACGGACTAAATCACGATGAATTGGCTCTGATAGCTGCTGCTGTAGTGCTACAGGTGCATCGCTACCACAACTAACGTCTACATCAGTCAACATGCTCCGAGGGGATGTCATTTGGTCAACATCATCGGAACACTCTCTGAAATCGACCTTATTGCCACCGGTTGCCATGGCAACTTGATTAACATTGGTGTCTTTCCCCTCTCCTGTGTCTTCTCCTAGGACACTCGGCAGAGAAGATATGGGGGTGAGGTCATCGTCACTGGTGACATGGAATTCTTCCTGATTGAGACTGCCAATCATATTCAATGGCTCCTGAATAGCCAGCTGTTGCCGAAAAGCAATTGCCAACTCTGAATCCCCTTCTAAATGGAGACCATCATGTTCCACGTTAAAGGAAATGGTACCAGAGACTCGGTCACTTGGTAACCGCTTCTGCAGATCTACAGTCCTACATGACAAGTACACAGAGGAGAGAGAGAGAGAGAACACTCTATTAGAACATTCACATGCGCAAATTAAATAGCACATAAAAATAATAAAAATTGGTAACACACACGCACACATACATGATACATGCATCCATCCAACCACAAACACACATGCACGCACACACACGCATTGTGGTAGTACATAAATGAGCGTATCCCTTAATTAACAAAAACAGTACACCACCACATAGAGATATAAACAGAATGAACTACACAAGAACAGTATAAAATGAACACAAGCACATTAGCTGAACACAAGGTAATCAATCACAACCTTTGACCCTGAGCACCCAGAATGGAGGAGAAGGGGAGGAGTACTTTGCCAAGGAAGTGGTTAGTGCTCGGACGCTGGCTGCTCCACTTGTGCCGCACTTCCACCTCCAACACGTCTGAAGGCAAGCCCTCAAAAACAAACACCTGCAAGCACATAAGGCCAGGCCATGGAGAATATCAGGTGGAAGGAAGGGAGGAGAGGGTGAGAGAGAGGTAAAATAGAGGGAGAGAGAGGTAAAATAGAGGGAGGGAGAATGGAGATAGGGGTAAAGAAGGAGAGAAGGGAATGTGAGAAAGAAAGAGACACAGTAACAACTACAAGTGAACAGTCAAAATCTTTAAAAAGGTTGTGAGATTTTTTTTAAATGTCCAATTTGTAATTTCAAGTCTCACACATAAAGTAAAACTTGATTCCCTATCATGAAATATGGCATACCTCATCTGGCCAGGAGGGGGAAATGCTCTCACACTGTACAGAGGACATCTTCTTCTGCTCATGATGTGGCAACTTAGAGAGACCACGCCCACAGTGGAGGCGAAACTTGAGGAATGGGTCGGGGAAACCGTACACCTTCCTACGTAAATCAGAACAGCTGACATCTGTGGAGGGAGGGTGAGGGATGGGTGTGGTCAAGGAGGAGTTAGAGGAACAGGATGAAGATGAGTAGACAAGGAAGAGGAAATAAAACACAGTGATTTCTTGCTGAAAAAGAAGTTAGGATAATGTTTACATTTTCATAAATTACTATCACTAGTAAAGTACCTGTTAAAAATATAAACTTGGGGGGGGGGGGGGGGGGGGATACGGGAGGCATTACCCCATTTTGTAAGTATGGTATGATGCATCCCAAGTAATTTGTGCCCTTTTGAACTTCCTGTGTATTTTGTAAACACAATTTCTTCTAGAAATGCCTTTTGAATGGGATCAGATTACACACAAACTATCACATAATAATTACCTGTGGCACACACACAGGTCTAGGAACATATTTTTGCCAAGAATGGATTCTTAATGAATTGTTTACTGTATAGAAAAAACAAAAATTGTTGTTACAACTAAGTTGGTGGTTACCCATGAATAGGAAGTACATTTAATGGACCTACGCCCTAGCCCAAACCACATTCTCCTTAAACAGGGCCAGTGGTCCTGTGAGCAACCCCTCCCTGAAATTTCAGGACGATTGGTTCAGGCATCTTGTAGAAGATGGCGAATATACATACACACAGACAAATTGGAAATTATAAATGACATTTGACAAAGTTTGCTTCTTTTGATATTGTTGCTTAGTTGTTTTCTCTTTTGGTTTGTTTCACTTTAAGTTGTTTGTTTATTGTTATTTTGGTTTTGATTTTTTTTCCCACTGTAAATAAAGATATGCATCTGTGGTAATTACTAACCTCACAGAATTTGTGCATATGACCAAGCACACTGACTCATATAGTCACTCCTCCAAACCACATCCACTCACACAGAATGAAGGCGACATCACCAGCCATTGAGCATGAATGGTTAGACAACATACACACCCACACTCACGCATGAACACACACACGTACACGCACACACATGAACACACACATGTACACACACACACGAACACACACACACGAACACACACATGAACACACACACACATCTTCACACATAAAAACACATGCATACACCTTCACACACCTTTATACACACATGTATGCATATACATACACACATCACAGTCAGCAGCAGATGGAAATTCTGTGGCCACTATCGTTTCCTAGGCACTAGTGGAACACACCCACACAAGAGTAATCAAGTACAAGTGTAATCATGTACAAGTGTAAATGCACAAAGTGTGAAAGGCCAAGATGTGCATGAGATGTGCCGTTCAGTTGGTCCCAGGAGGTGAGCCTATCAAAGTGGTATCTCACTTTCAGTATTTGGGCAGCACTGTCCAGAATGACTGTGGTATGGATGCTGAGGTCAGTTTCCAGATATGCAAGGCCTCATCTGCATTCCATTCACTGTCTTGCATTTTGTGGTGTCAGCGGAATATCCAGAACAGCACAAGGTTCGCATCCTAAACAGTGTCATTCTTCCAACCTTGCCGTATGGTCTGGAGAGCACTGTCCTCCTAGAGCCCCATGTTTGCCACCTTGAGTCCTTTGTGATCCGTTGCCTTCGGATCATCCTGGGTGTCTCAGTCAGGGAGAAGAAGCACTATACCATCATGCGCAAGATGGCAAAGCAGCAGAGAAAACCATCAACCTTCTCGCAGCGTCATCTTCGTTTTCTCGGCCACCTTTCAAGGATACCCAAAGACCAGTTACCTAGGCAGCTTCTCGTGTGTGCCCCTGCTGGTGGGAAGCGTTCTGCTGGAGGACAGAAGCGACGGTGGAATGACGTTGTGACCTGTAGCCTTAAAAAGTGAAACTTGTCTGGAACCTGGAGAGAGCAGCCCAAGAGCATGACTCTTGGCGCACCACTATTCAAAGCAGTGAGTGTAACACGTCTCAACATAGAAGCTGAAAACAATGAGAAGAGTTGTAAAGGTGAGAAGAAGAGTCGTAAAGATGACAAGAAGCATCATCGCGAGCAGTAACTCATTGACTCTGAGACTGCTCTGCACTGCAACCACCCTGGCTGCTCCTTCCAGGCCCTGACCAAGGCAGGTCTGACCATCTATCAGTGCCAACATCATTCCACAATTCCAAGGATTCAGTGCCAGTACTGCCATCACATGTTCAACCAGCAAGAGCTTCACAAACACCAACATTTCTGCTCAGCCAGACCACGCCCATCAATGTAGACTCAGCCTGATTGGCCAGCATCTCCGTAACCTAGAGGATTCATTGGAGCTCAGCAGCAAGTGGATGGATGGATGGTATGTGTGTGTATTGGGGGGGGGGGGGGGGGGGGGGGAAGGGATGTGGCCATGACAAAGAAGTGCCCAGGGAATAAATTACTTCACTATCTACGTCACAGCTCAATACTAATTGACTTAATACACACAAAAACTAAAAACAATTCCACATGATAGATAAACACTACACTGTATTCTCAAATCCAGTTAAGGTAATGGCCTAACGGTAACATTGATCTGGTATATATTCACTGATATGGTAGCTAAACCCATTGACCATGACGGCTTCTCTCTAAGCTGTGGTCACACATAACATTGATAACAAGACCAGTGCCAGAATCTATGTGCACACAAAGACCATAAAAGGATGACTAAACGAGTAAGAGTAGTGAGAGGAAGCTTGAAATGTATAAAGAATAATTCCCTCACTGTAGCTAAACCTAGACAACTCACCACTGGAGCTTTCCAGTTGTCAAAGAATATGTTTGTCTGCTTCTACTTCAGAGGAAGTAGCTAGGCCCATGAGATATTCATTAGGGGTTTATTATTATGGTTAAAACTCCAGCGCATTTGTGCATGTGTATAGCCCATGAGATATACAATAGGGTTATTTTGTTAATTTCCCATATTTTGCGAATTTCCCATATTTTGCGAGTTTACCATATTTTGCAAATATCCCTTCCCATATTTTGCGAATTTCCCATATTTTGCGAGTTTACCATATTTTGCAAATATCCCTTCCCATATTTTGTGAATTTCCCATATTTTGCGAGTTTACCATATTTTGCAAATATCCCTTCCCATATTTTGCGAATTTCCCATATTTTGCGAGTTTACCATATTTTGCAAATATCCCATATTTGTGTATCTGAGAAGTGTCATAAGAACAACAACGAAGTAACTTTTTAGACCCTGCAGAGCTCGTGGGTAAAAATAAACTTTTGCTTTGTTCCCTTGGCACTTGGCAAATGGTCATCTTGATAGCGTTATCATTACACATCTTTGCTCTCTGTCTTACATTACCTTACACTTGGCCAGGGGTCAGCTCTGACCACAAGGTCCATCAACACAATGGATGAGCCCACACTTTACTCATGTAGCTTTTGTAAACAGGAAGTGTAAATTCTAGTTAATAGTTGATGTTGCCAGTGTGTGTGTGTGTGTGTGTGTGTGTGTGTGTGTGTGTGTGTGTGTGTGTGTGTGTGTGTGTGTGTGTGTGTGTGTGTGTGTGTGTGTGTGTGTGTGTGCACGTGTGTGTGTGCACGTGTGTGTGTGTGCACGTGTGTGTGCACGTGTGTGTGTGTGCACGTGTGTGTGTGCACGTGTGTGTGAATATATGTGATTGTATATACGTATTTATATATGACTTGAGCCCAATGAAAGAAAACAATCATAACGGAAGTAACAACAAAATACATTAAAGTATTCCCTGCCACATCTTACAAAAAGTAGTTTTAAGAAGTCTGTAAAGATCATTTGAACGAATAGCTTACAAAAATTGTACCATCAGTGAAAATTTCTGCATAAACAATTGTATAGACATGTACATGTGTGTGTGGGGGGGGGGGGGGGATGAAGGGGGATAAATACTGTGCTCACGAAGATGACAAACTGGACTCTATCCTTGTAGACCACACAGTTAGTGATCCTTTCCCAAATAAAAAAAGATAAGCATCTAATAAGACACGACTATCATTCACAAAGTACAACTTTGGGGAATTTGACTTGATCTGGTAAGGGATCGATTACCCTCAAGAGTGATCGCCCGCACAGTCTTACAGTTGCTTTGTTGTTGTTGGGCTGAGCAAATTTCTCTTTTCCAATGGGAAGGCCTCAGATTCGATTCCTGGTCATGGTTATTTTACCCCCTATACCAGTATTTACTATAATCCCCCTCCCTCCCCAATTCGAGGTAGAAATTCAGTGGATTAGATCATAAGCGAGCGGGTTTTGGCTGGATATCTCCTGTCTTATTTTTCCTTTCATTTACTTTTTTTTTTAATTTTATTTTAAAATAAACTTTTTCACTATCTTTTTCTTTTTCACAGACAAATCCAAAATGCTGGTCCTAGATAACAACAACAAACACAACCAAAAAAAGAGATATTTTTGTCCAACAGTAAATTTGGTGCAACAGTAAATTTTCTTCAGGAAGATTTTCCTTCTGGTATTAAATCCCCAAAACGTGAGCTCACCCCCACCCCCTTTTCCCTACCACACCCACCCTCACACCACCATCCCCTGCCAAATATATCAGACCTTTAGCTATGTCTGATTAAGGTAGTAAACATCACTCAGGTATTCCATTCAGGATGCTTCAATGTTAGCCAGGATCACAACTACATCTAAATATTTTCATATTTTCAACCTCAAATGATGAGATTGATCTATTATCAGGGGGTGATGGGTGGGGGATGATGGGTGGGGGGTGATGGGTGGGGGGTGATGGGAGGGGGGTGATGGGTGGGGGGGGGGAGGGGAGGGGGGTGATGGATGGGGGGGGGGGGGGAGGGTAGGGGGGGTTGGGTGCATTATGCCCCTTCAACCAGTACTTCCTGATTACATCACAAAAGGTTCGCAGGAATGCAGTATCTTTCAAGTTCACCACTTCTTATGGTGGCTCTATAAAATGATCAACCACAAGAACATCATAATGGTTTAGCACCAAATAGTTATAGTAAAACCATCTAAGGAGAAAAGGGAAACCCTAAAAAGAAAAAAAAAAAAAACCCACCACACACCCATGCTTGTATAAAACACTTATGTGTATTAAAAACACACAAACACACGTCACTGCTTAGGCTATATATGATGTTGACTTTTGTAATGGAGTGGCATGAGTCGGTGGGTACAGGGTCTACACTTGCACTTACTGCTGATCTGTGTCTTTATGGGGGAGGAAATCTGACTGATGGCTCGCTGAAGAGAGGACAGAGAGGAGACAGGGCAAGAGGAGGAGGCGGACCTTTGAACAGCAACTACAGAACTGCTTGCTCGTAAGTTGTTCTGGTGGTCATAATAACAGAAGCAGACGTACGATGTAGCCCCTGGGTACGAATGGCATGAACGAGATATGGTTTGTGTTATTAATCAAACATCAATTAAACAAAGAACACACAAAGTATGACACTTGCACAACTGCTCAACCACAAATGCCCACAAAGAAGAAGTCAACACATTTTAGGGAACAAAAATTTATATTAAGTGATGAAAGATCATATTGTTGCACAAGAGTTACTACAGCAGATAAGACAGAATAATTAGTTGAATACACCATCACTAGAGGAGGATCAAAGGGGAGGAGGAGCATAAACACTTAAAACAGCAACAATAATATATTTTTAAAAATAATAATAACATTGAAGTAATACTACTACTTCTACTACTACTAATAATAATAATCCCTGTCTTTAAAAATCATTAACGTTTGTCTGCGTGTGTGTGTGTGTGTGCTTGTGTGTGTCCAAGAACTTTTCCTAGACGCATGGACAGATTACAATGAAACTCGGCATGAATGTTCCTTATGGCCCCAGGATGTGAGAGTAAAATTTTGGTTACTAAAAAAAAAAACAAAAAAAAAACAAAAAAAACAGATGTGTACACCAACACACACGCACGCACGCACATACGCACTCACACACATGTCACCGTGACTGATGTGGTTGAATCAATCAAGACAACTTTTTCACACTCTCACAGCACACAATCGGGCTGCTCAGATCTCCTGCACTACTCCAATAGTAGAGGCCAAAAATGCTAATGAAAGAAGAAATACAGTGATTGCCTGCAGTGTGATGTGGTCTATTAGGCAGAGATGGTATCTCACATTCCAGGAAAAGATAGAGCCAACCATCTGCTACCACAATCCCAGTTGGTGTCAGCCACAAATTTGGTGTTGGCTCACACCATGATAAGCATAAATTCAGTTACATAAATGGCAACTTGCACTTCTATGACATAATCGTTTTCAGCCAAAAAAAAAAAAAACACCCTAAACCGCCAAAAAATTCGTTTTATGGGTTACGCTTCTTTGGAAGACAATACTCTCCCAAGGGCGCTGGAAACTCGTGCACACCACAAGACACGAGTCAGTCAATCAATATTTGACACTCGCAAAACAAGAGGCTCAAAGAACTGATAAACTTGCCACAAAAATGAACCACAGACAATCAATTGTTGAAACAATTGTGCATCATTTCTTTGTTTTGAATAAAATCCAAATGGCAGCCATCAGAAATAAAATCATCTGAATTCTTTATCAGTAGTTGTCTAAGGTTTCTCCCCATGCATCTCAGTGGCACTGATATTTGCAGCACAGACTTAATAATGACTTAGCATTAGGTTATACAACAATGACTTCACTTTGATTAAGTTTATTCACCAAGACACTACTGTACTCTCCCCATAGACACTTCTATCACATTGATGCCTCAATTTACATGTAGAGTGACCTTTCGAGGAGGAAAGACTGAATACACTCAAGGGCTAAGCAAGAACCTAGACAGATTAAACAGGGAATCCGTCTGGTCATTGTAGCCAGGTTTTCATGATCCCAGTGGAAGTGTGTCACTGGCCAAAAAATTTAATTGGGGTTAGAGATATTAAATTTGAGTTTGTGAAATATGGAATAAACAACTCATTTCCCTTCTGTGAAATTTATTAGTTGCTAACTCTCTGATATGCAGAAGGTGATATTATACAATTCTGACCAATCCAATTTGGTTACAAAATCTTGTAACTGGCTCACGAAAACCTTGCTCCAATGACCAGACGGTTTATCATAGAAGCAGAGGGTAAAGGGTCCGGCTAATCTAGACTAGCAAGAACCTGGAGAGTGTAGACAAAGGTTTGGGGACTATTTAGAGGATTACCACAGGATGGAAGGTAGAGGCTATTCCAGAGGAAACAGGATATAAGTTTTTGAGAATACAGTGTTTTATCCTCAGCTACACACACTGGCAAATTTCATTTTTTGCATGTTTTTTTTTTTTTTTTTTTTTTAATAATAAATATTTTTTTAAATTTTTTTTCAGTTGAATGTGACCAGATTTTTTTTCTTTTCTATCCCGCCATTTACAAATGAGAAGGCAAGTTAGTAATCTACCTTACTTACTTTTCTGATTTATTTAAACACCATTTTTGGTTGGTTCCTAACTTTAAGGCATACACATTTTTGGAAATATTACAAAGTAAATCTATAAAACATACATGCACGCACACACGCACTCACACACACATACACACATGAACGAACTAATACATGAACTCTAGCATGAACAAACACACACAGAGACTAATTATAGGAAGATTACTTCGGAGGATTTTTCCTTCTCTGTTTCTTTTCTTTTTCTTTGTGATAACCCTTAGCTCTGATGTCCTGGTTTGGGAGGGGATGGGGTATTATAATTGAGCTAATTGGGTTCATTTCTTTTGCCATTTCCAGCAGAATTAGAATGATGGGCAATACAAGGGGTTTGTGAATGGAAGCTTCCCCTCCATTCGTAAAAAAATCTTCCATGGACATCTGGGGAAAAACTTATCAAAAAATTCTAAGTAAGAAAGTGTTTAAAGAAGGCTAAAATAGCATGCCATAACGCTTACTTCAAAAGAAGGTGCAGATAATAAATTAGACACTGTGATTGTAGGGGGGAAATTGTGCAGCTGCTTCAGGAAGCAGCTGGAGATAAAATATTCTAAGACATTTTCTCCTGTAAGATATGACCTCCAATAAGACATGTCCTCTCATAAAACATGATCCCATGTAAGACATATCCTCCATTAAGACATGTCCTCCAGTAAGACATGCTCTCCAGTAGATATGCCCTTCAATAAAATGTCTTATGGGAAGACATGTCCTCCCATGAGAAATGCCCTTCAGTAAGACATGTCCTCCCATAAGACATGTGTCCCTATAAGATGCGTCTTCCCAAAAATTTTGTGAACACTGACTTCAGAAGGTGAGTCTAGCAGGAAAAGCTTCAGAAGGCAGTGATTTTGTGCTAGTAACAATAACAAGAAAGAAGAATAAAAGAATAATGACGATAATGATAATAATAACCATACCGATTAATGACAATAACTATAAAACTCCTCACAGGTTTATGCAGACCAAACTTTCAGCAATGCCAGAGGCATAACTGCCAGCTGTCTAGAACCTTCCATCATTATGCAGGTCCACCATTATGCAGGTATACCTGGGTGTATCCCCAGTACCACAGAAATAAGGCTTCAAAGTTCCAGGACTTCAGGGTTGCAGTAAACCAAAATACCCTTAAAACAAATTAGTTTAGACTTTGGAAATGACTGGACCAATCTAAGCAGCTGTTAACTATGCTGGAGGTAAACCCAGCATGATTGCATTTCTGCAGAAAATATTTCACCACAGTGGAGTTTTCCAAGATTGTAACCAATATATTTCTCAGTTATGGTTTATAGAGGCCCTGCCCTTGCCACAAACCCAGAGTATTCTCAAAACCAACCTCAAGTAATGGTTTCTTGTGTCTGCTGGTTAGCAAATCCCTATGTAAGACACGCTCATGGCCTGCAGATAGGAACACAGAATTTTCAAGCTCTATCATCCTCACGATTCTATTTCAACTCCTGCACTCCAGAGGAGGAGCATTTAGGACCACACACTGCACAGGATGGTCACCTGAAGTTCTAAATATTGAACAGTGTGGGTAAAAATGTTTAATTATTTCTATAAATAGAACGTAATATCATTCCCTTGATGTCTAGACATGCCACACCACTTTCCAAACTGCTGCCCATGTTTCACCCTCAGGGTCAACACAAAAAACTGGTGTATTTATTGCAGCTTGGCAAAGATGCTTTTAAAAGCCTGAAAATACATGTGCTTTTATTTAGCATATGAGATTCCATAGCACAGTGCAAACACATTAGGAGAACAGCTGAAAAAACTTTTGGTATTTCGTGTCATCAAATTACATAAATTAAATACACTCTATCTAGTGAAAATAACAGGTCACCCAATTAATCTCTGGATAAAAAAAAATGTTACTAAATATAAACCAAGAAAGATTATTGAGTATCGGATTATTAGGTAAAACTTGGTATTTGAAGGGAAAAGGAAAAAAAAAATGCACAATGGGTGTGGTCTTATAATCATAGGAAACAAACATCTATCATAAAAGGTGACATACTTGTTAGAAACAAATCCTCTCTCATGCTCCACTTGATCAGACCACCACTAATAGATGTGTCACCACGGAGCCGAGAGTCTATCAGTCTATCCATGGTGCCATGACATCTAGGCATGTCCATATGATCTCCATTGACATCTTCCTCCACTTCAAACATCCCAATGAAGTCCCTCTCATGAAGGGGCCATGACTGGAGCTCCCAGGTAACCAACACAGAGTCACCCACATCACAGTTCAGCCGGTCAACAGCAACGTAATTCATTATACCACCCCTACTTTCTTGAAACCTCCACGCTCCACACTAGAAGTTGGACAGCACTTCTACTAAGACCATCACCACTGCGCTTTGTGCTAGCTAGCTAGCAGTTAGAATACTCAACCTTAGGATCTGATCGGGACGGAGAACCGGTCAACTATGATCCTGCGTTATAGTAGTTTAATGTTTACACATACGCCTCTCAATTTATGCTGACTCAACACAACAGCAAAAGTCTCCGGTAGCCAGACCCTTTACCCTCCGCTTTCCTTTGGAATCTGTCTGGCTATGGAAGACTAAAGAAAGTCCTGGCATGAAGGTGTCTCGTCCCTCTACTAATCCCTTTGGCTACGTGATACTAACTGTTGGTCCACTAGCTATAGTGGCCCTATAACCTCTTGTCTTCTCTTGGAATGTAGGAGCATGTCAATTGTTACAGTACAACTAGGGCAGTGTGGGAACCAAGTTGGAACACAGCTGTTCTCCACCCTGTATAAAGATGCCACTTCTTCGGTACCCTCTTCTCACTACCGTGAGGTAGCCCTGAACAGATTTTTCCACAACTCTGAAACCCTCAGCCAAGCAGATGAAAAACTCCCTGGCTTTCAAGCAAGAGCTGTTTTGGTGGACATGGAGTCCAAAGTGGTCCAGAACTCACTGACATTTGCTAAGAAAACCAAAAGTTGGACCTATGATGATAAATGTGTGTATTTAGAGAAAAGAGGCTCTGGAAACAACTGGGCAAATGGATACTTACACCATACCCCAGTCTGCAGGGACACTATCATGGAGATGGTTCGTAGACAAGCAGAGAAGTGTGACCACTTGGACAGCTTCCTAGTATTGATGAGCGTTGCTGGGGGAACTGGATCAGGAGTTGGAGCCAGACTCACTGAGTATTTAATGGATGCCTACCCCAGTGTATCCCTTGTGAACCCTATAATTTGGCCTTACCCATCCGGAGAGATTATTGTACAAGATTATAACTCTTTGCTGACCACCTCTCACCTGCAAACAAGCTCTAACGCTGTTCTCTTGCTGCAAAATAAGCAGCTCCACAAAGTGTGTTCCCAATTACTACACATGAAAGAGATCTCCATGGAGGACATCAACACAGTTGTTGCTCACTCTCTTGCCAGCTTCCTACAGCCTGCGGTTCCATTTGGAGCACATGCCCTCCAGGGGAAACACATGAACACCAGTAGAATGGGTGTGGAGTGGGATGACCCTTTACTCTACTCTCGTTGTTGTATGAGTGATCTTGTGACTTCACTGTGCCCCCACCCTCTCTACAAGTTCCTCTCTGTCAAGATTACTCCACAGATGGTGGATTCAACCCATGCCTTTACCCATTACCTGTGGTCCGGGCTTCTCAAAGGCTTGAAACAAATGTTACTGACAAACTCTGTGACCGAAGAGGGAATGGACTGGAGTGTGAGGACTCCTGCTAACCAAAGTATTCACAACACCAGTGAAAGGTGTAAAAACGCACTTGGAAGTTTAGAGTGTGGTTACAGTAGAAGGCCTAACATAAGCCTTGCTAACTTACTCGTACTTAGAGGAAATGATTTGGAAAGTGCCGATGTTGGTATGTTTCGTGAACCCTCTCTGTATTCAAGCCATGCCCCTCTCTGCCGCAAGTGCTCAGTGTGGTGTTCCCCTTCTTCCTTCAATAAGTATGAGAAGTGTTGCACGCTTGTGTCTAACAGTGAGTCCAGTGTTGATCCCGTGGAGGCTGTGTGTGGTAAGGCATGGAACATGTTCTCTTCTAGGGCCTACCTACATCAATACGAAAGGTTTGGACTAACTCAAGAGGACTTCATGGATAGTTTTGTTGCTGTAGAACAAGTGCTTAAGGATTACAAGCAACTCTCCCTGCCTTGAAAGAATTGAAATGCTGAAGGATTGATACTCTACTGGAGAAATGACTCTCTTGCTCTGTGACATAATGTGGTAAATATGTAACATTTTAAATGGCTGCTGAGTCATCTTTTTTTTTTACGTGGGAGGGAAGTCACCTGGTGTAGGAATTGGTAGGGATGCTGTAACCAACTGTGGGGAAACACATACCAATAACTACTTCTTTTGGTGCTCAATGCCAACAGTTTCCAAGTAGAATGTTTGTAAAAGGAAGTGAAGTTTAAGATCACAGTATTTAATGAGAAGTGTTTCTGTTAGAGAAAGTATTTTTGCTCTGTTATATATTTTTTGTTCTTTATTTATTTTACTAGTCCAGATGAACACCACCAGAAGTTGTTTGGTTTTGTTTTGTATTTTTGGTTTGTTGTTGTTTTTTATTTATTTTTTTTTCTTCTTTTTATGTTTTTTTTTTTTTTTTTTGTGTAATCTGCTTTCACCAATGAAAATGACTTGTTATTTATCTGTTAAGTGCAATAGACAGCATTGCAACAAATTGAGTGAACGGTATACTGAAGTGGAATTCAATTAAAAGATTTCTGAGCCACTCAGACGCCCGGAAGTACTTAGAGCACATGCGTAGCCAGTAAAGAGAGAGCCACACGTAGTAATGATGTGGTTTATTAAGCGTAGCTGAGGCAGTGAGTGACTCGATGCTTACAAACCTGGTACCGCACAAAGACCCGGTGGTGGTACTGTACTTGACCTCTCTTAGGGTGACTTGCTAAGCAGCTTTGCTCTTCTGGATGATACCATGGAGATGAAAGGATCTCATTCTTATTCTTCTGAAGCTTTTCTATTTTTCTCTATCTGGCTCCTCTCCATTTCATTGTCTTTAACAGGTGAGTTATAGTCCAGAAATCTAATTGTGTGCTCTTGTAAGTAGCTATTATATGTGATCTTGCACTGGACTGTGCACTTTCCTTCAGGATAAATTAAATATTATTGTATACTGATTCTTCTGCATTAAACTGAGATTATAGCTTACCCTGCTTTATTATTTTTAATGATTTGATTGGATTACTCTCAGAGTGAATCAAGTGATGCAGTTTCTCTGTGTAGCTTTCAAACTGGTTGGGGTGAGGTCAATTTGATTTGTTATATGTGTAAATAATGGTTTGATTTGTATTAATTAATATTTAATTTTCCCACTGTCATTGCTGTGTGGTAGTCATGGGTGATTGAGTGTTGCAGGCGAGTAGCAACTCACATGATCAACATTTACACTCTACTAACCTTCAGAATGTATTTAGCCTGTTTGGGTGCAGCATTCCTGGGAGATAAATGATGTGTGTATTCATGACCAGAAAAGTGTGGGGAAGGGGGCCCTTGTGTCTCCTAACCCTCAAAATAATTGCTAAACTACTGATTTTAAGAGCACAATCTAAACTTGTGTTTAGCTTGGAGATATGATGGAGTTGGTGACATTGCTATCTAATTTTCCATATACATTATTATATTTAATTAGAAATATCTTTTTTATGAATTTGAATATAATTTGTGGTCAAATTCAGCATTATGATTTAATTGAACATAATAATTATATCATAATATGGTGATCAAGCCATTTTCATTCTTTTCTTGGGATATGCATGAACCTTTTTTTTGTATAGAAATTCAGGACTGAACTCTCTAGTATTCTCTGATCTTGCCTGTCACAGGCACAAAAGGTTGTCAGTTATACTCTAGGCCTGATACCTCAATTTCTGTTAGGTGTGTGTATTTAGTGTATATGACTTTGGATACTGAGGCCTCTGTATTTCCAGAAGACGTTGAAACTGCCTATCATTGCATTGATTATGGTTGCCCACATTAAGATCAACTTGTCTATGCAATAGCTTTGATTTCCATGTTGGCAATAAAATTGTCTTTCAAGGTAACATGATCATTTAATTTCCATTTATGCAAATTACACTCCAAATTAAAATGCATATATGTATGTCCACATGGACAATTTTATATTGTTCTCTCAAAAGTAGATCATACACATCAAAGCTGTGACTAAAATAATGATCATGAACTTCAAAGTTTCAGCTAAAATATTTACCAATTACTTCAAGGTTTTGTGGTTCAAATTATTGTAAGGAAGAAACTATAGTAAGAGTAATTAAAACCACTGATCTGATAAAGAGCTATCCAAAGTTTTCAGCTGAGCTTCTTGCTTATTGTGTACTAGTACTATGGTAAATAGTAGCTCAGACCATAAAACTACACTTGGAATGGAAGTAAACATCTTTCCACTATTACCACATGCCATATGATTGAATGGTTATCTCCAAAACACCAACAAGCCATACTTGTAATTTTTAATTAGCATACATTGTAATTTTTAATTCCATGAAGCACAGCAAACAACACAGGTGGATGTCACAGGCATTGGTTAGGTCCTGTGTCATTATGGGTTCCAACAAATTATACCCATGGAGCTATCTTCTTCTCATTAATTTGGAGAGGTCCATCCTGCCCACACACATTTTTGTGGTTGTTATGGGGTTGTTATCTTGACATACAATCTCTATCTGTATTTGGCCTGCTTCTGATTACATTGCCTAGCAGGCTTCTAAAAACTGTTCCAGAATGAGTCAACAACTTATTATTACATATCAAACAGTGCACTTAAACAGTTGTAGTGAAGAAAGTGTGACCTGACATCTGTTACTGTTGTAAGATTTTCCCATAAGCCAGTCATGATCTCTATAGAGATTACCCTTTCTATTTGGTCGTTGTGCATAAACTATGCTAACAATTGTAATTTGAAGTGTTAGGAATATTGTGTGAATAGAATTGAGTCTAATGAGCGCAATACACCCCACTCAGCATGTTGTTATGTTGCTGGGTAACTTCAAGAGAACAAAAGAAAGAAAGAGAAATACGGCTCTCTTCCCAATTACGAGTTTGGCACACACTGCAGAGTGTTGCTGTGAAGAACAAATGATCTTATGTGGACTAGAGAAAATAGAGCAGTTGATTGGTAAAAATGAATTGCAAGCACAGAGATTGCCAGAACCAGACAACCCACAACAGGGAATGATTATGACAGGCTGGCAATGCTGAAGCACTCCAGGTGGGAATCTCGAGTAAGCATGAGGTTTACTTAATGTGTAGTCCAAGGGGAAAATGTGCAAATCCACTGAAATTTAGATTCTTGTTTTGATATTTATGCATTTTGAGTCCTGGGTTCTCTGATCTTATGCTTGCCTTCTGTTGAAGCTGGATTAAGGATGTAACATAGGATACCAAATTTTAAAACCATCTGTGTATCTGTTTTTTTCTTTCTTTTAAGTTTTGCCTATCCAATGCCTAAAAGAGTACTAGGAAAAACATAGACATAAACACAAACTATTTACCATGTTCGTGTGGCAGCAAATTATATTGGTTGCTAAGCAACACAGCTAGGCTCCAACTTGCATATTGGCTTACATGATTCTTAATTAATTAAAAAACTGGTATTAAATTGAGGAGGCTGTGTGGATGTTTGTGCATGCATTAGCATGGCCAGTCAGCACCCTCACTTCTAGTGTCTGTTAACATATCAGCTCTCTCATATCCAGCTATTTTACTCCAATACACTTGACCCATCCTCTTAGGTGAATTCACACTTAGCAGATAAGAAACAACCATATCCTCTAAAAGTGGTCTTCAAAGGTACTCAGCAGAAAATGGCTTTGTTGTGTTTTCAATAAATTAAAGAGTCCCATTTACTCATATTTTGTTGTAACTGAAAATCCTATAAGTTACATTCACTCATCTGGTTGTGTGACACCACTTCAAAATTGTTTGCAGCCAGTAATAGATTCACTTAGTTTTTTTTATGTCCTTGTTTTTGTTGCACCCATTAATAGAATCACTAAGTTTTCATCAGTGGACAAACACAGATACTTAAGCTAATCACTTTTTACAGGCAATTGAGCTGATTGCTTTTTACACCACCTGAAAAGTTCTCTACTAGGTGTTATTGAAAACTACATTACTACACTTGTAAATTGATTTTTTCCCCTTCTATTTGATGCCATAACTTCCCTTTCTTGGTCCTCCAGCAAGCTTTTTTTTTCGTTCTGGTTTTGGCAGAAACATCTGGCATAGATATATCAATAAGTTAAAGTGTTGTTTAAAAGTGTCATTAAATATTTCAGTCTTGTAACAGGCTTGAATCAGTGATGTAACAAGCTTGCATCATAATTTTTCCAAGCAAGCAACAGCCTTGCAACTTCATTGCAACAAGACCTATAATCTGTCTTGACTCATGATTACTATTTTTGCTGAGATTCTGCACTTTAAAAACACTATGAATCCCTTTGTTAACCTTGAAACGCATTTGCATCAGCTGTGATTCTTACTAGCCAATATTTTCTTGAAGACTTTATCTATAATTGCAATCTTATCTGCTTCCTCGATTGACAATTATTCAGATTCCATATTGCCTCAGCAAATGCTGTTGAAAATCTGCTAAGCAAGCATTTGTCATTTCCCTAATGATCTTGTGCTATCCATAAACAAATATCATCCCAAGTTCGGCATAACCACAATTCCTGATTAAAAATATAGAATTGAATCTGTCAGCTGTGAACCTCTTTAAAAAAAAATTTTTTTTTTGATGTATCTGTGTGTGGGAGTGTGTGTGTGTGTGTGTGTGTGTGTCAATATGTATATTACTGGTTGGTAAAGGTACGGCATCATTATGCTCAGGTGAGCATGAGAACTGCATGCTCTATTACCCACACCACGATTAACTCTGTTTTCATTGTTTCCTTTTCTCTAGCTGCTTCCGCACAACCAAATGAAAACACTGTTTCAACCATGCTCCAATCAACACTGACCACCACCACTGGTTCCCCACAAGGTGAGAGCCCAGTATTTGACCTACACTACCAATTGTGTTGTGGGTATCACCTGACCTCACCTGTCACCTGACCTTGTCTTTATTGCCAGTGTGGGACAGGAAGATGACGTAGAGATGATTTCAATGTTTTTGAGTCTGTGCCTATATATATATATAATGTAAATCTACACTGGAGACTTTGGGGCTGGAGCCAACTCACCGAATATGTATAGACATCAGCCCACTCAAGCCTAATTAGCTTTGAAGTTTTCTAAAGTTAGAATTACAAGTAATTGGGCTGTGTTAATTGATTCTCACACATTGTGCCCTGGTTTAGTAAACATGTGTCTTACTTTGAAAGCAATGTGATCTTTCTTGTTAGTTTGTTGTTCGTTTTTTTTGTGTTCTTTATTACCTATCTTGTGTCTCTATTTGTATCTATTACTTGCTTCTATGTGTCTGAAATGACATTACTTTATAAAAGCAACTTTAAAAAACATAATGATGGATAAAAATTACAATCACGGTGACACTGCCTTTTAGGCTCAGGCATTAACCTTGTGGTTAGCTTTGAACCTTAGTGTTTCACAGACCTGTATCTAATTTTTTCACTCTTAACAGTCTATCATAATACCTTCAAATATTTTCCCAATAATTAAAGGAAACTAATTGTTTAATCATATCTCATTACTCAATTGGCTGCTGCAGGAG
>OZ017788.1:11570801-11606964 GCA_963969325.1 Lycopodina hypogea
ATATGTGCATTTGAGTCGTGATAGCATAACCATTTAATTTAATCATGTGATCATCAAGCATAGTCACATAATCATTTAATAAAGTGAACTGTGTATTTCCAAGATTAAATAGATAAAATGCAATCAATTACGAGATGTTTTATCACATAGGAGAAATGACGCTCAACCAAGCTACTCCCACTACTGATCTTCCAATGAAGTGCATTCGTTTCGATTCACGCAACAACATTATGAAGACATGTCCCTTGAATAATTTCTGCTATGCCTTCATCAGACGAAACGGTGATAACTCCACTTTTGTGAAGAGAGGCTGCAGGACAACTTGTGAAGAGGAACACAGGAACAGAAAGGTTTCTACAACATTACTTTTATTCTACATAATGCCTGCTTTTCCTTCCACTGCTCATTTCACTGTACCTCCAAGTTCTTAATTGATTTCAACTCTCCCTGACCATAAATATTACTTGAGTTTCTCTATTTATTCTTACATCTTCACTCCCTACCACACTCATCCTGCCCTGTCTCTCCCTTACTCTCACTCTATTTCACACCTCCCTTCCTCCCTCCTGCCCTCTCAGGTCCAAGTTTGCTGCAGCACGCACCTCTGCAACAATCATTCCCTCTCTCTCAATGGTGTAACCATGACAACAGAATCAACCTTGCAGGTTACCACACCTCCCAGGATTATTCCCCCAGATATAAATTCAATGGAAAATTCCTCGACTGTGGAGCCATCGATGTCTCCAGTAGACGACACCTACTTGACGTGCAACTGCAACCAGTGCGGACAGCGAGTTGAATGCATTGGCCGGTCGTGTGCCACTAACTTTACAGTCGATATATCTGATGATGTGATATTTAACCATTTCTGTGTGAATGACACTGAAATGTGCAACAAAATTTCGTGCTGTAATGCAAAAAAATGCAATGGGATCATTCCAGATGATGACGACACCACTACCACAAGTTCTCCGATTACAGGGTCACCCATTGTCTCAATGCTTCGTGCAGATACAACAGGTGCAGAAGAGTGACATTAATAGGAGAGGATGTGGTTTAAGTCTGTGTAGATTAAATCGGTGTAGTTTTGTATTGTTATATTCGGAGATTCTTTATGGATGTGATTCTGAATCAAGAATGATTTGCACGATACTATGTTTGTGTGTGTGCGCACATGTGTATGTGTGTGGTTTAAATAGCATGTGAGGACATTAACAAGCAGCAGAGGATAGCTGGTGTACACACCATGCACATTGCCACCCTAAGCCTTTAGATTAGAACTTAAAAAATAAAATAATAATAATAATAATAAGATAATATAACTAACAGTCATCCAGTACAATTTTTTTTCTTTTACTCATTTTGACAATTGTTATTTCTTATGGGGGTTCCCTCCCCCCCCCCCCCCCGTCCAATGCTCCCCTATTGAAGGATGCAAACAGTTTTTGTTGTCCATGATACTCCCCACCTAACTGTTCTTACAGTATTTATCCATTTCAGAGAGATATGTCATCCATAGTTCAGTATTTGCTTTAGCTTACCTTCAGTGAAGCAGAATGCAGTGGTAATATGCAGCTGTTCTTTAAAAAAAAAGAAGTAATTACTTCACTTTGCACAGAACCACTCCTTGGACATCTTTATATAACTTGAATTAACAATGATTTGAATTGCTTATTTTACCCCATGGGTGGCTTTTAAAGAACAAAAGGAATGATAATTGTAACATTGTGTTGCTTAATTGATAGTAACTAGGTGTGTTGCTTCCAGCTAAAATGTATGATAATTATGTAATAGTAACTAGGTGTGTTGTTTCCAGCTAAAATGTATACCAATTTTGTAACAGTAACTAGGTATGTTGTTTCCTTGTCCGTAACTAAGTATGTGTTAACTATTTGGTACCAATTGGATGATAGTTTTGTAGGAAGTAAGTAATTGTGATTAATTGTTTTTTTGGACATTTTCTAGGCTTTGTGATTGATATCTCAATGACAGAACACAAAACCTGTAGTAAAATATGGGAAATATTTTTACCTGTGGCACACAGGTCAAGGGACACACAGAATGGTAGTAGTGGTGGTGGTGGTGGTGCATACATCCACAAGTTTTGCTCAAAAAAGGATTTCTTTAACTAATTATTTATTGTTTGGAACCACCCAAGTTTATTGTTACAACTAATCAGTCAGAACTAAGTGCATTTACTATATGGAAATCCTGTGGTTACAATTAATACTTTGTACTATATAGAAACCTAATATTTTTAAATATTACAACTTAAATTCACCTTTAGTGTTCTAAACAATTATTTGCCTAGTCTAAAACACTTTTTTATTAAATATTTAGTAATTATTTGCCACAGGTCTTAGTGCAAGACCTCTTGTTATTTGGCACTCCATTGGTCTGGGCATTCCATATTGTGGTGTATTTATAACATTCCATATTTAGACATGCTTAAGTATTCCATATTTGACTATATTTCAACATGGCCATATCTCGAGCAAGTTGCTATATGTGAGTGTTGACCACAAAATAGGTGGTCTTGTGTGAGGTTCTGTCTGTCTACTGTTGACAGTTAGCCAAAGTAACAATCTGTTGCCAAGTGACTCTGCATGGAGTGTGTGTACACGTACTTGTCAAAACGAAAACATGGATCTGTCATCTGTTATTTTTAGGCTAATGTATATTGTTGTTTTTTGTCAAGATCGTTTGCGTCCCATTTTCCTTTTCTTTTTTTTTTTTAGTAATTTTTAATGCATTTTTCCATTCTTATCAGTGAGAAGAAACTTAATTGAGATGAAATAGTATATAATTAGAGAGCCATATGGTCTGCAGATATGTGAATCAAGTAAGAATATAAATTACATTTCTATGGTGACTAATTGCTTATGCACTTGCAGCATTCCTGTCAGCCAAATGTTTCCTATTCACTGAATGACTCAATTAGAAAAAGTGCTGATGTGTGTAGTGCAAGAACAAAACAGACAATTAAAAAGCAATCTGGATAGATTTCCATTTGTAACCCAATCTCAAAGGACTTAGTTGGAATGACACCCACCCCACACAGCACCTGAATAGTTGGTGCAAGCTCAAGTTGATGCTTGACTACAGATTTATGGGAGTACTTTCAAAGGTCATTAATTTTCCGTGAACTAATTAGTGGGGCCATGTGGGTAAAATATCCACACCTTTCATTATAAATATAATAAAGTGTATTGCATGAACACAATTAGGTTCTTCGGTCTTATAATTGAAGAATCCTTTACTTTTGTTTGTTTCATTCCTTCTCTGTTAGTTTTTTGTTGTTGCAATGTTGGTTTTTGCTCCGTTTTAAAAAAATTTATTTTATTTTTTATTTCTTTTTTTTCCTTATTTATTTATATATATATATTTTTTAATGTATTCATTTAATTATTTTTAATTTTAATTTCTTCTTTTTGTTGTTGAATTGATACAGGACAACATTTTCAGGTGAAATCACACTGTTGAAGTAGTAATAGCCTATATAGATTCATCATAGCAATTATATGGCATTTGTCAGTACTGAATTGAAATTCTCAAAAACTTCAAGTAATTTGAGACTTTTCTAATAGAAATTTGAATTTGTGTTGTCTTCACTTACAATGGAATTCAAAACATGCTCAGGGGAAGGGGTTTGTATCAGTTTGTTACACAGATCTGTCTCACAAGGAACGCCAGTGAAAAATTAATTTGTCTTATAAGGGACACCAGTGAATAATTAATCTGCCTCACAAGGGACGCCAGTGAATAACTAGTCTGTCTTACAAGGGACCCCAGTGAATAATTGATTTCATCAACTGGAATGTGCCCACAAGCAGTAGGAAGATCAGAAATGTCTGTGGTCACTCTAGTGGTAAACACAATTATCTGGACTAAATATGATCCCATGATTTTCACGAATAGTATCTAAAAAAATTATTCACAATAAAATTACTGCCCTCCAAGAGTAGGAATACCAGCCAACTGATACACAAGTAGTCCCAAGAGTCGTCAAATAAAGAAAAACAAACTTCAATGATAAAAAATGCATTTGTTGTGATTAAAAAAATTAATAAATATATATAGATATAGATATGTAAATGAAACTTGTGTGCATGTTTAAAAAAGAAAAAAAAAGAAAAAAAATGTTTACATTCATGCCATGACTATAAGTACTTTAAAAAAAAAAATTTTTTTTTTGAGTAACTAAGATAATAAACATAGAATTTTGGGGCTACCATTTTAATCACCTGGGTTATTCCAATGTACATACCACTCTAGTTCCCAATTATTATAATACAATACACACCTGCACACACAATACACTTCACACTACTCAACAAGAATAAAATAATTGCTTTATTTCAATGCATCGAACATCTAAATATCCTCATGTGATTTAGACGAAGTCTCTGATGTTCCAACGACGATGTCCGCCCCAACTACAGGCCATCACTTATTCTATGTTGCCACAATTGTTTCCCTAATGGGCGGAGTCATAGTGATCGCCATCACTGCAGTCATCCTCACACTAGTCATCGTTTTCCACAGAAAAAGATTACGAGAAAGAAACAGATCTTCACGGAACTTATCGCAGGAATCTCCAGATGCAACAGAAATGAAAGACATAGACACTCCAAGTCCATCCAGCAGTAGAACTTCCTCTGCTAATCCCGCAGACTTCTCAAAACATGTAGACACCAATGAGTGATTTTTGTCATCCATTTTTCTCATCCCCCTCCCCCCAACAAATCACCACCATCTCTCTCACCCTATCATAAGCTACATAGATCCTGTCATCAATTTCTGTATAATGAAATGTTCTTGTATTTCAATAGAGTAATTCATTCATGTTTTTAAAAACCCTTTAAAAAAATTTTGTTTTTAAAATTTTTATTATCACATGTGCTATGTAAATGCATACTTAGAATAAGCCAATACTTAATATACAGCACATTGTTATTAAATTTATTTAATTTTTGATAAAATCATGGCCCTACAGTTGCAGGTAGAATGTTGATATATTATCTCGTGGTTGCCATAGCAGTCCGAGATGCACAACTCAAGTTTAGTGCAGCTTCTGAGCGTTGCTGTAGAGTGCGTCCACAACGTTGCTCAGGTTGCCAAGGGTTTCCAGGGAAGCTGTGTAGGTCAAGTCTGTCCCACTGTGCTCAAATAGAATCAGCACTCCTTGACCTTGATCCAGGATGCCTGCCACATGTCAGTGTGTGGGGGATGGGGACACACACTGGATCAACATCACACTGGGTTGAGGCAGGTTGAAGTAGGTTGACAATAGCTCTATGGGGACACACACTGGACCAACACCACACTGGGTTGAGGCAGGTTGAAGTGGGTTGACAATAGCTCTATGGGGACACACACTGGACTAACATCACACTGGGTTGAGGCAGGTTGAAGTAGGTTGACAATAGCTCTATGGGGACACACACTGGACCAACACCACATTGGGTTGAGGCAGGTTGAAGTAGGTTGACAATAGCTCTATGGGGACACACACTGGACCAACACCACACTGGGTTGAGGCAGGTTGAAGTAGGTTGACAATAGCTCTATGGGGACACACACTGGACCAACACCACACTGGGTTGAGGCGGGTTGAAGTAGGTATAAAATAGCTCTATGGGGACACACACTGGACCAACACCACACTGGGTTGAGGCGGGTTGAAGTAGGTTGAAAATAGCTCTATGGGGACACACACTGGACCAACACCACACTGGGTTGAGGCAGGTTGAAGTGGGTTGACAATAGCTCTATGGGGACACACACTGGACCAACACTACACTGGGTTGAGGCAGGTTGAAGTGGGTTGACAATAGCTCTATGGGGACACACACTGGACTAACATCACACTGGGTTGAGGCAGGTTGAAGTGGGTTGACAATAGCTCTATGGGGACACACACTGGACCAACACCACACTGGGTTGAGGCAGGTTGAAGTGGGTTGACAATAGCTCTATGGGGACACACACTGGACTAACATCACACTGGGTTGAGGCAGGTTGAAGTAGGTTGACAATAGCTCTATGGGGACACACACTGGACCAACACCACATTGGGTTGAGGCAGATTGAAGTAGGTTGACAATAGCTCTATGGGGACACGCACTGGACCAACACCACACTTGGTTGAGGCGGGTTGAAGTAGGTTGACAATAGCTCTATGGGGACACGCAGACCAACACCACACTGGGTTGAGGCGGGTTGAAGTAGGTTGAAAATAGCTCTATGGGGACACACACTGGACCAACACCACACTGGGTTGAGGCGGGTTGAAGTAGGTTGAAAATAGCTCTATGGGGACACACACTGGACCAACACCACACTGGGTTGAGGCAGGTTGAAGTGGGTTGACAATGGCTCTATGGGGACACACACTGGATCAACATCACACTGGGTTGAGGCAGGTTGAAGTAGGTTGACAATAGCTCTATGGGGACACACACTGGACCAACACCACACTGGGTTGAGGCGGGTTGAAGTAGGTTGACAATAGCTCTATGGGGACACACACTGGACCAACACCACACTGGGTTGAGGCGGGTTGAAGTAGGTTGAAAATAGCTCTATGGGGACACACACTGGACCAACACCACACTGGGTTGAGGCAGGTTGAAGTGGGTTGACAATGGCTCTATGGGGACACACACTGGATCAACATCACACTGGGTTGAGGCAGGTTGAAGTAGGTTGACAATAGCTCTATGGGGACACACACTGGACCAACACCACACTGGGTTGAGGCGGGTTGAAGTAGGTTGACAATAGCTCTATGGGGACACACACTGGACCAACACCACACTGGGTTGAGGCGGGTTGAAGTAGGTTGAAAATAGCTCTATGGGGACACACACTGGACCAACACCACACTGGGTTGAGGCGGGTTGAAGTAGGTTGAAAATAGCTCTATGGGGACACACACTGGACCAACACCACACTGGGTTGAGGCAGGTTGAAGTGGGTTGACAATGGCTCTATGGGGACACACACTGGATCAACATCACACTGGGTTGAGGCAGGTTGAAGTAGGTTGACAATAGCTCTATGGGGACACACACTGGACCAACACCACACTGGGTTGAGGCGGGTTGAAGTAGGTTGACAATAGCTCTATGGGGACACACACTGGACCAACACCACACTGGGTTGAGGCGGGTTGAAGTAGGTTGAAAATAGCTCTATGGGGACACACACTGGACCAACACCACACTGGGTTGAGGCAGGTTGAAGTGGGTTGACAATAGCTCTATGGGGACACACACTGGATCAACATCACACTGGGTTGAGGCAGGTTGAAGTAGGTTGACAATAGCTCTATGGGGACACACACTGGACCAACATCACACTGGGTTGAGGCAGGTTGATTAGCTCTATGGGGACACAAAGTATGACAAAAAAATTCCACTGGGCATTACAAACAATCATCACACACCTTGGAGTGTCTTGTCCAGAATCATCTGGGATAGCTTCCTCTCAACCTTGTCCTTTGGGAGGGGGGGGGGGGGGGGGGGGGAGGGGGGAGGGAGACTCCATATAATTTCAAGAAAATCATTACCACAATAAATCAGAGTTTTCATTTTGTGCTGAGTGCCACTGGACCAACTTAAAATTGGTTGGCTGTAGTACATGTATAGAGGCTTATGACTCCTGAATCTATCAAGAATGTACTATCATGTTACTTTTTTTACCATGTTAAAAGCACTTAAACTCATGTAGTCCAGCAAATAGAAAGTGTTGCATTTTAAGGCCACTTAAAACCCTTAATAACAAGTAAGCAGTTCAATTAGTTGTCATCACCAGCTGAGTGCTTCTGAATGAGTTGCTTTCTGTTCATAACCAAAAATACATTAAAACACATACCAGTGCTGTATTTAGGATTGAGTTGAAGGAGGGGGAGGGGAGGGGGGCAAAAGTAATATTTTGTAAATGAAGGGGGGGGCAAAAGTAATATTTTGTAAATGAAGGGGGGGGGGGCAAAAGTAATATTTTGTAAATGAAGGGGGGCAAAAATAATATTTTGTAAATGAAGGGGGGGCAAAAGTAATATTTTGTAAATGAAGGGGGAGGCAAAAGTAATATTTTGTAAATGAAGGGGGGGGCAAAAGTAATATTTTGTAAATGAAGGGGGGGCAAAAGTAATATTTTGTAAATGAAGGGGGGGCAAAAGTAATATTTTGTAAATGAAGGGGGGGCAAAAGTAATATTTTGTAAATGAAGGGGGGGGCAAAAGTAATATTTTGTAAATGAAGGGGGGGCAAAAGTAATATTTTGTAAATGAAGGGGGGGGCAAAAGTAATATTTTGTAAATGAAGGGGGGGGCAAAAGTAATATTTTGTAAATGAAGTGGGGGGGGGGCAAAAGTAATATTTTGTAAATGAAGGGGGGGGCAAAAGTAATATTTTGTAAATGAAGGGGGGGGCAAAAGTAATATTTTGTAAATGAAGGGGGGCAAAAGTATTATTTTGTAAATGAAGGGGGGCAAAAGTAATATTTTGTAAATGAAGGGGGGGGCAAAAGTAATATTTTGTAAATGAAGGGGGAGGCAAAAGTAATATTTTGTAAATGAAGGGGGGGCAAAAGTAATATTTTGTAAATGAAGGGGGGCAAAAGTATTATTTTGTAAATGAAGGGGGGGCAAAAGTAATATTTTGTAAATGAAGGGGGGGGCAAAAGTAATATTTTGTAAATGAAGGGGGGGGCAAAAGTAATATTTTGTAAATAAAGGGGGGGCAAAAGTAATATTTTGTAAATGAAGGGGGGGGCAAAAGTAATATTTTGTAAATGAAGGGGGGGGGGCAAAAGTAATATTTTGTAAATGAAGGGGGGGGCAAAAGTAATATTTTGTAAATGAAGGGGGGAGGGGGAGGACTCTGGAATTTTAGTGTGCCTATAACACAACAAAGGCTAGAAGGAGCTGAGGGTATGCTCCCCCAGGAAACATTTTCATTTTGGAATAGGAAACTTGCATGATCTTGTCAGGCACAATCTGCTACACCTACTTAGGGCAACAGTGAACTACCAGCACCATAGAAAACATAATACTGTAGTTTCTGTATTTAAAGAACCACTCTATTTATAAGAGCCAATCCACTGCTAAAATTATATTTGTCTGTAATTATAGCGCCAAAAGGAATCTGAACTAAAAAAAAAAAAAATAAATTTTTATTATTTTTTTTAATGCTTTGGTTCATAGACCTCTTCCTCTAAATATAAGCACCCCTACATACATGTATGTAGGGGTGCTTATATTTAGAGGAAGAGGTCTATGAACCAAAGCATTAAAAAAAATAATAAAATTTTTTTTTTTTTTTTTTAGTTCAGATTCCTCTAAATAGACCTCTTCCTCTAAATATAAGCACCCCTACACACATGTATGTAGGGGTGCTTGTATTTAGAGGAAGAGATCTATGAACCCTCCCCTCCCTCACATACATCAACATGCACAAACACACCACAGAAATCCTCCCCCCCCCCAAAATAAATTGAATAACTTCTCCAACAGAATGTCTACATAAAAAAAAAGAAAAAGAAAGAAAGAAAAAAAAAAAAAAAAAAAAAGAAAAAAAAAGAAAAAAAAAGAAAAAAAGAAAAAAAAAAAAGAAAGAAAGAAAAAAAAAAAAAAAAAAAAAAAAAAAAAGCATCTGTTGTGACGACCCTTACCAGAGGCAGTTTGATGATATCGGCTATATGGGACACTTCCACTCGGGAGTAAGGCTCAATGATACGCAAGAGGTTCTGCTCCAACAAGGAGTCATACAATGCCTCCAGGTGTGACTACCACAAGAAACAACAAAGTTGAAACAAACAATCATAAAAATACACATACCCACTACCATTGAAACAAGAAGAAATAAATAAATTGGACGAATCAAGAATACCTACACACAGGAAAAACATAGCTTCTAATACACTATTGCCATACACTAAAGCCACACCCATGATATATTAAACCACACCCACTCTGATACATACTGACCTGGACTATAGGATCTTCTTTCACTGCCCCCACTCTTTCGTTTACTGTCTGGAAAACAAGTGAAGAGAAAAAGACGACAACCATTAATCACATTCTGTCTTAATCTGTCTCTTTTTTTCTCTCTCTCTCCACCTCTCCCTCTCCACCTCTCCCTCTCCACCTCTCCCTCTCTCTCCACCTCTCCCTCTCCCTCTCTCTCCACCTCTCCCTCTCCATCTCTCTCCACCTCTCCCTCTCCATCTCTCTCCACCTCTACCTCTCTCTCTCCATCTCCACCTCTCTCTCTCTCTCTCCCTCCACCTCTCTCTCTCCCCCTTCTCTCCACCTCTCTCTCTTGTCCAGTCTATGGACCACCATGACACTTCTCTTCCTTTATCTCTCCATTCCTGTTCTACCACACACACTCCATCGTCTGTCACCCTTTACCTTCTCAAACTCAGCCACAGATCGTTCCTGGCTTGCCTTGGCTATACTTAGAATGGCTTCTATCTGAGGTCCGGTGTACTTGAGGGCTAACTTCCCTGTCACTATGGACTGGACATCCTCCGCACTTGAACAAGGAAAACAACAACACAATAACAATAAAATAGCAATAATTAAAAAACAACAACAACACTAAAACAATGATAAAATTCAAAATAATAACAGTATGAAGAATAAAATTTAACAATAAAATAACAGTAAAACAGCAACAATAAAAAATAAAAAAACTTAAAAACTACAGACAGAAAAAGAAAATAAACAGGATTGACATGTTCTTGTATGTTTGTACGCATACACATCAACCACACACACCCACCTGCACACACACCCACCTGCACACACACCCACCCGCACACACACGCACCCACCTGCACACACACTCATACACACACTTGCACCCACCCTCGTACACACCCCCACCACACCTGCACACACACTCGTACACACACACCCACCCACTACACATCCACGTACTTGTTGAGCATAATCTTGCAGAGGAGCATGTACTTGAGGGCCAGCACGGCTGTGGCGTTGTCCAGGGAGTCGTAACTCTCAAACGCTTCATAGAAATAGGAGTATGCTGTTTTGAAGTCTTTTTCCTCTGCATGGAGTACACCTGAAGGAAGATGGTAGGGGATGGGGAGGAGGTGTGCAGGTGAAAAGACAACGAAAATATTACATAACAATGCATTTGAGTGGGAAAATGACAATCAAAATCTGTTTTTACAATTTGTCCAAGTACAACCCATTATGCTCCACAATTCTCAGATGGCAGATCAATGGCTCTGTTACATTCTCCTGGAACTACTTATGTCTACACGATTAAATTTTGTTCTAATCACTTACTTAAGATTTTCTCTCTCCTTCAGAAGTTATACAACCCAATTAGCTAATGGTTGACAGCATCATTAAGTATGGGAAGAGTTACATCATATAGAGACAAAATATATCACTTGATCGCACACACAATAAGCAACACTGTGATAGTAAAATATATGCACTAACCAAAAAACCTGCCATATGGGCAGTTTTTCTTCCAGCCATCGTACTCCTCAAGTTGCAAAGTTGTTTAGTTTTCTAAACGTTTCATATAGAAGGGAAGGGAGGGGGGAGGGGGGGGGGGGGTTGCCCCATTCATCTGATCTGGCTATTCAAAAGTAAATATTATGAAAACATTTGCCCATTTTGAATAGGGGACTTGCACGATTACGTCAGGTACTACCTACCATGCCTACTATGTATCAGTGAACCACCTGTACCATAGAAAATGTATTGGGATTCATGACTGGTAACGCTATTTTTGAGAACTGCATCTGAAAAAGAGCTAGTGCTTTCACCATACTACAGAAATAGAAGCTTTTTAAAAATTTTCAGTGGGCTGATAGCAAATTTCAGAATATTTAGAGCTTTACTTGTGGATAAAATGGTTTTAAATGTGAATAAAAAGGGTTAGTGGTGACATTTCAAGTGAGCTCCCTAACTAGTTCTAGGAACTCATTGGTTGGCGCTAGTAGCAGTGAGTGCAGACAGATGCCAGAGACTGTGTGGCCCAAAGTAGCTGCTAATTCTTTTTTAAAACACTTTCTTAGGCAATACCTCATCTCCAAGAATTTCTGCATTGCCACAAGTGCTGCCCAACAGAATTTTGAGAAGTATTGCAGCTATTTCTGGGCCAAGATTAACTCTGGCAATGTCTGACACTTACCTCTGCTTTCACCTGCCGATGAGTTCTGAGAACTAGCAGCATTCTTAATGGCGTGGTCAATACTAATCTTTCCTTCACTTTCACGCTCCATTTCTCTACAATTATAGCTCAGATTATTCTGGAATTTGCTATCAGCATGCAGATAATTTTATAAAGTTTCTACACCTGTAGTATGGTGAAAGCACTAGCTATCTTGTAGTTGCAGTTCTCAAAAATAATGTTGCCAGCCATGAACGCTAATACATTTTCTATGGTGCTGGAAATTCACTGATACCATAAGTAGGCGTGGTAGTTTGTATGTGACGTAATCATGCAAGTCCCCAATTGAGAGGGCTGGGCTATAATAGGAAGACAGACGTGTGGATGCACCTCTAGTAATATTAGTGTCCTCTTGAAGTCACTTGGGTTGTAATATTTTTGTGTGATTAAATTACAGTGCGGTTTGTAAGCACAACTTCCTCTGGTAAATTCCTTTTTAAATAGGATCATATTACATCATAGCTTCTCATGAATAGGGAAATATATTCAATGGTCCTTTGTCCTAACTAAATTCTCCCCAAAACGGGTTGGTGGGCCCATGAACAACACCTGTAAATAGGACGATTGGTCCAGATATCTGGGACATGTGTCACACATGGAGACACTGACACACAAACCTACTGTACATGAACCATAGTAAGATGGAGTAATGGGAGGGAGGAAGTAATGGCATTGTTAAGTAAATAAATAAACCCCTTTCTCCTTTCGTTAACCTCAATCCCCCCCTCCTCCTCCGGGTTTTTGATACTCATCACACTCTGTCAAGGAGATCATCTCTCTCCCAGAATTCTCTGCCACCATTGGATACCTTGTGTGAACATACCATCACATGACATCAACGACAAGTCACAAATGATTTAGATAAACCAGCTTGTTCACATGTGGGCAGTCAGGGGCTAATGTAATAATATATTAAAATTTATTACTGTTGTTATTTTGACACCGGGAATTATTCCCTTCCCCCATCCCCTCTGCACTGGACTGTGGAAAACTAATCGAGAAGCATACATATCACCAGACTCATTGATAACCCCTTACCTACCTGATTGTAGATCCAGAGAGGCTTGAAGTTTGGGATGGCAGTAGATACCGTTGGCTGTTGTCTTAGCAGACGTCAGGGCAGCTCTGGACTTAGTAATGTTGCCGAGCTCCTGGTACGCTCTGCTCTCAACCAGCTGCACCTACAGGGGGAGGAGAAATGGGGGGAGGGTGAGAGAGGGTGGGAGAATATGTCAGTGCTCAAAAGGAAACATCTACCTTGGGAGAAGGAAATTCATCAAGAAACCTTGATGAGAACAGATGGATACGGCAGTAGATTAGTTTATAGTTCAGAAGCACTTGCTTACTTCAACTAGCAGCACTTTGTCGTCGATTCTCTTCAGCTCCCGTAAGAGTGGAGTTGCTATGGAGAGAGCAGCTGTGAATTGTTTCTGTTCCACATACAGAGCCACTAGTCTGGCCTCCAGGGCTTGTCTCAGGAAGATCCTATTCTCATTGCGCGCCCAATCAATGCAATCTTGACACAGAGAAATCTGCACAGGCAACACACACACACTATTAGAACTAAATACATCATAAATGAGTGATCATGCCTCGTTTCAAGATTTCAATTGGGTAATGACTTTTTCTTGATCCGTAATTATGAGATAATAAATGCATAATTTCCCATTTAATGACTCACTTCTATTCCTGTTGTCTGCTTTATGTCTGAGAAGTTCCCCACAAGTTCCCTCAGCAATTTGGCAGCCTTGGCCTTGGAGAACATGTCAATCATGGCCCTAGTGGTCTTAATCACCTCCCCCAGCTCTGCAGAGGTGGACAAAACAACAGCAAGAAGAAAGTCACAACACAAAGACATCTCTAAGCTAATACTCCTTCGATCCAAAATGTTAACTTACCATTTTATGTTTATTTCATATTAAATGTTGAAAAACAATGAAAAATTAATTCCCTTATTCAACCCCCAATATTAAATGATTATTTCATTACAATTAGTTATTATTTGAAGGACTCTTAATTAGACTCAATATTATTTTTAAATTGTGTCCAGTTGCCAGTCCGGTCACAAGTAATTCTACAAATACTGTCACTAGGCAACCGTGGAGTATGTAAATGAATGACAAGAAAATGATGAATTGTCAACAGAACAGGAGACTTATACCAGAATCCACGTAGCCCTTACTCTCCCTCCTCTCCCACCCACTCACCCCTCTCTCCCTCATTCACGCCTCATGTTACATTTTTGTTCAGACTTCCCCCCCCCCCCCCACTTCTTATTATACACCTTTAATATTCTGAAATCAGTTTCTTTAGCTCTTATGCTGCAATTGAAGTCACTTGGGCTAGCTACAACATACCTCTGGGTGCATTGTTCTTAGCCAAGGTGCTGCCTAGAGTGAGTATGGCTTGCTCCTTGGCCTTCATGACTGCCTCCCTCTTACCAGAGCACTCCTCCACCTCCGCAGACACTATTGTATAGGATATAAAGAGCAACGCCATAATGAAGTGGGCAATATTTCGAAATCAATACCGAGGAATTTGGAATCAGCTGAAACCTGAGGTCCCTTCTCCAACGTGAGTCTTACCTATCTTGTTCAGTAACTCTATCGCAGCTGGTAATGATTTCTCAGTCAATAGCTGTTCAGCTTGGACAAGTAAACTTTCAAGATTCATCTTCACGGTTTAAAAGTTTTCAGATGTGTATAAAATATAATTTATTCAGAGGACGATTCTTTACCGACTGTTAATCGTAATAAAAGGTGTCACAGGAAATTTGGACGCTTTTTTTTTCTTGTGGAATGTGGAATATGCTGCTCTTCCGGGAGAACACACCCTGACGGTGGAGGGGTTAGTCTCGGTCCCAGACCCCTTAATAATAAAAAAAAATAACTGACTTGCCCGTGCATTCCGTGTTCCCAGGCAACCGTGAAACGCAACCATAAAAGCCACATTTACTCATATGGTTAACCAGAACTACAGTCATGAAATCTTATGTTTTGCGCGTAAGTATATAGCACCAGGTACTGGGGATGGCGTCAGAAACATTTGGTCACTTCAAAAATTTTACAACCTTGGCGGTAGGTGTGGTTGTTTTAAAACCTGTTATAAAACTATTTAGGTCTGTGCCGGTGTCACGGTATCAGATTATCCCCAGTCTGAGATTACTCCACTGCTCAACGCTCATGCTCAATGCTCATGCTCAATGCTCATGCTCAATGCTCATGCTCAATGCTCAATGCTCATGCTCAATGCTCATGCTCAATGCTCATGCTCAATGCTCATGCTCAATGCTCATGCTCAATGCTCATGCTCAATGCTCATGCTCAATGCTCATGCTCAATGCTCATGCTCAATGCTCATGCTCAATGCTCATGCTCAATGCTCATGCTCAATGCTCATGCTCAATGCTCATGCTCAATGCTCATGCTCAATGCTCATGCTCAATGCTCATGCTCAATGCTCATGCTCAATGCTCATGCTCAATGCTCATGCTCAATGCTCATGCTCAATGCTCATGCTCAATGCTCATGCTCAATGCTCATGCTCAATGCTCATGCTCAATGCTCATGCTCAATGCTCATGCTCAATGCTCATGCTCAATGCTCATGCTCAATGCTCATGCTCAATGCTCATGCTCAATGCTCATGCTCAATGCTCATGCTCAATGCTCATGCTCAATGCTCATGCTCAATGCTCATGCTCAATGCTCATGCTCAATGCTCATGCTCAATGCTCATGCTCAATGCTCATGCTCAATGCTCATGCTCAATGCTCATGCTCAATGCTCATGCTCAATGCTCATGCTCAATGCTCATGCTCAATGCTCATGCTCAATGCTCATGCTCAATGCTCATGCTCAATGCTCATGCTCAATGCTCATGCTCAATGCTCATGCTCAATGCTCATGCTCAATGCTCATGCTCAATGCTCATGCTCAATGCTCATGCTCAATGCTCATGCTCAATGCTCATGCTCAATGCTCATGCTCAATGCTCATGCTCAATGCTCATGCTCAATGCTCATGCTCAATGCTCATGCTCAATGCTCATGCTCAATGCTCATGCTCAATGCTCATGCTCAATGCTCATGCTCAATGCTCATGCTCAATGCTCATGCTCAATGCTCATGCTCAATGCTCATGCTCAATGCTCATGCTCAATGCTCATGCTCAATGCTCATTCTCAATGCTCATGCATATAGTCATGTCCCTAAGCTAATGAACTGCACCAGTCTGAGTTTGTCCAGCTGGTCCTTCTCTGCAGTGATACATGTTCTACCTAGGATATCATTATAAAATATTATCCAGTAGCTTTTGGCTTAACCACCTGTGGTAATGACTGAATCACTGAAGGACACCCAGTCTGCCAGGCTGGAAAGATTTATCTTGCACAAAGTTAAATCTCTGCAACTGATCCAATATCTTCTACTGGTAAGTGTCCTGAAGGACTTGACAAGAAGGACAGAAGGAACATCAGAACAACTCCAGAACACTTACTTGGGATGCACAAAGTAAATTATTACAGTTATTTTATATGATGTGGAAAGGGAGTAGGTATGGATTAACACTCACAAATGTAATTTTTAGTGGAAGAGTTGTATTATGTTGGAAATGACAAATCCACAAATCCACAAAGAAGGTCCTGACAGAAATGACAAATAAAACCAAATTTATTTGTAAAAACTGTAAAATTGATTATTTGTAATTTGTAAATAGAATGGACAAATATATTTTTTCCTCTCCTCACCCAGCCCCACATGACAATAAAATATTGTTTGTGCAATTTGCCTTGCCAAATTATTGGACAGATTTCTCTATGTGTGATTTATGGTTTAATGATCATAGGACAAAAGACTAAGATTTATCACAAATTTCCAGTGCAAAGAGTACAGTTACATTTTGTGAAAGGGAATGTGAGCCTTAAGGATAACATAATGAATGAAAAATTCAAATGCAATAATATAAACTGATACCACAGATCTATTGACACAAACTGCAGACCAAACGGTTCATTTTACTATGTCTGCCAACAGCTTTCTTGTAGTAGTACGCTCCCAGGGGGTAATCTCAGACTGGAGGTAATCTGAGTCAAGCAGAAACTGCCTCATTTCACTCCAGATTTTTCACTCTGGTAGGTAGAGAAGGGGTAATCTCAGCTGGGGGTAATCTGAGCTGGGGGTAATCTGAGCTGGGGGTAATCTGAGACCGTGGCAGAAGTGGTCTCATTTTTTTACCCTAGATTTTTCACGCATGGGTAGATGGAGAAGGGTTAATCTCGGACTGGGGGTGGTCTGGGACTGGGGGTGATCTGAGACCGTGATACCGTAATGTGGGCGCAAGAACACGGAATGCACAGGCAAGTCACCTGACCCTCTTTATTATTTTTTTATTATTATAAAGCCTTGTCTGGGAGAGTCTAGACTAGGAGGGGTAGGGTAATTCGGGTAAGGTACTTGTAGCTGTTGTTGCTCATAAGCCCAAAGTTGATTTGTGAGGTTTCTAGAGCTCACAACTTGGCCTGGTCGGATTGCACATTAGCACTTGTTATCAATTGGTATAGCTATTATCATAGTTGTGTTTTAGCTCTATTTTGTAGAATCTCCTGCCGCTGCACCAAGCGTATATCAGTAGTTATTTGAAGAGAAAGAAAAACAGTTATTTGCAGACCTATATTAGGAGGAAGAAACCTGGAAGAACAAGAGTTAGTGCATGTCACCAAAAAAAGGAGAAGAAGCAGCACTGAGAGAATCAGTGGAATAGAATGAGCAGCAAGTGAAGAAGCAGTAATATCTCTACTGGACTTTTTCACAAGCCCTTAGTCCCAATGAATCTATTGGGTTTTGACCCACACAATTTGATCTTGTGATATTCTTAATTTTTTAAGCATCATGAAATCATTTTAAAATCATTTTGTGCTCAAAAACAATCTGCACCACATAACATACACCGATTCAAATAGCTTACCTTCCTTATTATGAATGTGTTTAACAGGCTCCATCAAATGATTTTATATGTATATATTTTTTTAATTAGTTTATTTATTATTATTACTAGGACACAATTTCGGCCTTCCACCGAATTACTTGCTAGGCCCATGTTTGTGTTCACAAAATTGTCTTAGTGATGGACATGTTTTATGGGAGTTATGTCTTTCAGGATGGCATGTCTTACGAGAGCATATGTCTTAAGGGAGGTCATGCCTTGTAGGAGGAAATATCTTGTGGTAGGTTATGTGTGTAGTGTATGGATCCCCTAATCAATATAACAATAGCTAACGATCAACTTAATACTCCAGAGAGAAATCTTTATTCATTTTCTTAGAACAGCACATGGCACCAGTCTTAAAACAATGACATTGTGCATCCTCAGTATTAATCATAGTTCATAGAGGTTAGAGTTCAATTCATGATTAAAATTCAATTCATCACATTTCCTTCCCCCTTAAATTGACAAGTTCGAGGAGAACCGATTTGGTGGTCTTCTATCTCATTGAGGGTAGCATTGAGAACATTCAGTGGTTGTTTCCTGTCCATCTGCTGCTGTTTGACCTATATCAGCATGTTGGTAATTCTCTTCACTTGGCGTGTGAGCCATGTCAGCATATTGAAAACTCTCTTCACTTATGGTGTGTTCTTCAGTTCCCAATTGTTCCAGCATATGGTCAATATGACGTTTGAGAATATTTCCACCTTCAACCTGGACTTTGTATGTAACTGGTCTGAGAGATTCTACAACAGTTCCTGGAATCCACTTGTCTGTGTTAAGACGAAAATCCCGAACCATCACTGGCTGATTTGAAGAAAAATAATGAGGTTTAGCTCTTTTGTCATGGTACTCCTTTTGATCGGCTTGTTTCGAAAGTACTTGTTTCTCAATATCTGGTTTCAATAAATCGAACAAGGTATGCAAATTGTGTCCAAGGAATAACTCACTAGGTGCTACATTGGTAGTACTGTGAGGTGTGGACCTATATCTCAAGAGAAATTGTGTGAGACAATGGTTGAGAGAAGGACCATCTTTTTCTCCAGCTTTCATTGCTCTTTTAAAAGTTTGCACAAACCTCTCTGCCAGCCCATTGGAGGCAGGATGGTAAGGCGCACATAAATATACTTGATTCCATTGCCTTGCATGAATTGAGCAAATTCATCTGATGTGAATTATGGTCCATTGTCTGATGCCACTCGTTCCGGAAGGCCATAACGAGAAAACAGGATTCGCAATGTTTCTATTGTAGTCTGTGAAGTGGTAGAAGGCATGACAATAACCTCTGGCCATTTTGAGTGGGCATCCACGATGATTAAAAACATCTTGCCAATGAAAGGTCCCACAAAGTCTATGTGGATCTGTCTCCAAGGAGCATTTGGCCGTACCCATGGGTGAAGCGGAGCTGAGGCAGGAGCGGACTTTACTGCCTGACAGATCAGACATGATTTCACCAAAGTTTCAATTTCTTGGTTCAATCCCTTCCACCAAAAATAACTTCTTGCTACAGCCTTCATCCTTGCAATTCCAGGATGAGTGTCATGCAATGACTGTAAAATGCGTGACTGCAGAGTTTCAGGTATAATCACGCGGATTCCCCACATGAGGCATCCACACTCAATTCTAATTTCTTTACATCGTGATTGATATTGTTTGAGTTCTTAAGGTACGTTCTGTGGCCATCCATCTTTAACATAACCATACACTCGACTTAGCATCTTATCAGTCTGTGTTGCTCTTTGGATGTGTTGTGAAGTGACTGGTAGGGAATGCAGTTGTCCAACATTGAAAACATGAAAGCCTTTTTCTTTAGTCAATGCTACATCATCTACCATGGGAAGTGGTAGTCTAGATAATCCATCAGCATTGCAGTGGAGTTGTGTTGTGTTGGTCTATACTGTACGTCATAGGTATAGGTTGACAACAGGACTGCCCATCTTTGGAGTCGAGCAGCTGCTAGTGAGGGAATGCCCTTCTTGGGTCCAATGATAGCTGTGAGTGGTTTGTAGTCAGTAATGAGGTTGAACTTCCTGCCATACAAATATTGGTGAAATTTTTTTACACCAAAAACCAGGGATAGAGCTTCCTTCTCTATCTGTGCGTAGTTCCTTTCACTAGAGGACAATGTTTGTGATGCATAAGCAATAGGCTTTTCAGACCCATCTGGGAACACATGGGAAATAACTGCTCCAACACCATAAGCTGATGCATCAGCAGTGAGGTTGATGGGGAGCTTAGGATCATAGTGAGTAAGGACATTTGCAGAAGTTAGTTGTTGTTTGGCCAGATGAAAGGCCTGTGCACATTCACTGGTCCAGCTCCAACTCTTGCCTGCCTGAAGGAGAGCATTGAGTGGTTGAACCATGGTGGATAGGTTGTGAACAAACTTCCCATAGTAATTCAGCAACCCAAGGAAGGAGCAAACTTCCTGAATATTTGTAGGAGTAGGTGCATTGGCAATGGCATCCACTTTGCTTTGTAGTGCTTGAATTCCACTTTGACTTATTTGATGTCCTAAGTACTCGATGGAGGACATAAAAAACTGGCACTTTGCTTCCTTCATGTGAAATCCTCTCTCCTCTAACCTAGTCAGTACCTCTTCAAGAATTTTCAGGTGGCTCATTTAATCCTTTGAACTGATAAGAATGTCGTCAAGGTAGCATATGACATCCGGAATACCCTGTAGCACAGAGTCCATAAGTTTTTGAAACAAGGCCAGTGCCGACGCTATTCCAAAGGGTAACCTCTTGCACTGATAGAGGCCTTGATGGGAGTTCATAACACAATAAGAGGTCGACTTTTCATCCAACAATACCTGCAGATACGCCTGTGAGAGGTCCAATTTCGTGAAGACCTTTCCTCTGGTTAAAGTTGTGAAGAGATCATTTGGTCTTGGTAATGGATATTGATCCACTGCTAAACATTGGTTAACGGTGACTTTGAAGTCACCACAAATGCGAAAATGTCCATCCCTCTTTGGCGCAGCCACAATAGGAGCTGCCCATTCACTGTGGTTAATCCGTTAAATGACCCCTTGCTTCTCCATTCGATAAAGTTCCTGTCCAATTGCCTCCTTGATTGCAAATGGTACTGGACGAGGCTTAAAAAAATTGGGGGTGACATCTGGTTTCAAGTTCAAGGTAGCTTGATAGGATGACACTGTACTTAGGTCATCTTGAAAGAGTGCTTCATGCTTTTGGCTCAGGACTTTCCATAACTCTGGTTTAATAGAATGAATCGCAGTGATTTTATTCCAGTCCAGCTTAATGTATTTAAGCCAATTATGACCCAACAAGGTAGGTGCATCCCCTTGAATGACCACTAGAACAAGCTTTGCCTCTTGACTGCCATACTTCACATGCACATGGATATTTCCAACTAGTGGAATTTGCTCCTCTGTATAAGTTTTGAGAAGGAGATTTGATCTGTATATTTTTAAAGCTGGGAACATTGCCTTATGGGTAGCATCAGAGATAATAGATACTGCCGCCCCAATGTCCACTTCCAAGGTAATCTCGTCCCATTTACAATAACAGTCACTTTCAATGGGGTTGAAGAGTGTTCCTCTACTTTGTTCAAATGGTATTCCACCTCACTAGAGTCATGGTGTGCAGATTGATGTGACTGAATCCAGTGTGTTCGGTGGAACTGTTTTGGGATGCAGGGAACTCATTGACGGGCTGATGTTTGGCCTGAGCTTTAGGTTTAGATTGGCAAACTGGTGCAATATGCCCAATTTTGCCACATGCATGGCAAGTGGCAATTTTGAATTTGCATCCATTGCTAGCATGGCCAAGGCGACCACATCTATAGCATGCAGTGTCCTTTGGTTGGGTTGTATGGCTGATGAACTTCTTAATGGTTGCTTCAGTATATTTGAAAGATTTGGTACCTTTATCTGTAGTCTCAATAGTTCTAGCAATTTCTATTGCCTTAGAGTATGTAAGATCAACTTCTGAAAGTAGGCGTAGCTGAGTTGTTTCCTGCTGGAGACCACAGACAAATCTGTCCCTCAGAGCATCCTCCAGATGGTCACCAAATTTGCAATATTGTGCCAGCTTCCTAAGACTGGCATCATAATCTGTAACACTCTCCCCCTCAATCTGATCTCTTTTGTGAAAGTGAAACTGGTCAGCAATTACTGTCCGTTTGGGCTCATAGTGCTTACGGAGAACCTTTAGAGATAACTGGTAAAGTTTGTGTGCTAGGTAGTTGCGGTGCTAAAAGATCACTTAGGAGGGTGTAATTTGGTGCACCAATGGAGCTCAATAAAATTGAGACATGTTTATTCTCTGGGACATCATTTGCAGAGAAGTAGAGTTGAACCCGTTCAACATAAGCCTTGATAGAATCAGACTCAGAATTAAAGGCGTCAATGGTACCAAATTTTGTAGCCATTGAGGGTAAGTTCCAATATCCTCGTCACCAAATATAGTGTATGGATCCCCTAATCAATATAACAACAGCTAACGATCAACTTAATATTCCAGAGAGAAATCTTTATTCATTTTCTTAGAACAGCACATGGCACCAGTCTTAAAACAATGACATCATGCATCCTTAGTATCAATCATAGTTCATAGAGGTTAGAGTTCAATTCATGATTAAAATTCAATTCATCACAATGTGTTGGTGGAGTGCATGTCTTTATGATGGCACATCTTATAATATCTTCTGTTTTACTTGACATTTCTTACTGGGTGAAATGTCTTACTTGAGGGTATGTATTCCAGGAGGGCATGTCTTACAGTTAAAGTTGTTTCACTTGAATGTATGTTTTACAGGATAGCATATTTTACTGGAAGGCACCTATGCATTGCCTTTAATAAAAATGAATAGTGGGTCATCCAATTTTTTGTTTTAAAGGCTTATATTAGTTACTCCATTATTTCAAGGATGTTTCACCTATGAAACTTTTGATAGACATTATTTTGGTTGTACAGCAACTTAATTATGATGTACAGGAATAGTGGTGAGTGGTGGTTTGGGAGGGGGGGTGGGTGGTGGTGAGTGGTGGAGGTTTGGAGGGGGGAGGGGTAGGGAAGCGCCTTTTTTGGGCTTCTTTTAGTTACTGCACTTGAACAATGAGGTGTGGGGAAATCAGTCATAGCCCAGGTTACTTTTGATTTCCTGAATATCCTGTCAATTTCCAACTGGAATCCTTACAGCCATTTTGCAGTTATTGTTCACATAAATATATATTTAAATATATAAATATGTACACAATACTAGTTTTATTAGCTCTATTAGTATAAGATTATTATTATTTTTCTTCTCATATCATAATTTTGCATGTATATTCTGAGGTACAATGGGGTGGACAATATTTGGGTTATTGAAGGTCAGCTAGGCCAATGCACTAATTGCAATAAATACGTTATGATAGAATGATTAATTTGTTGGAGTAAGGAGTAAGGAAAGGAGATCATAAAAAGTAGTGATGTAGGGGCACTATGAATTAATTTTTTTTGGGTTTCTGCAACCTGACCAACCCACTTCCTTTCCCTCCTTTCAGCACACAAAACATACCTTGACCCACCACCCAAAACCAGCAAGACAATATTTCACATTTCCAAACAAATGTTTGGCACAAATATTGGCTGCAAAATCAATAGCTAAAGCATTTTCCAGTAGCTATCAGTTTGTAGGTAGAGTCATGGTATTTTGGTGTGACTGTACAGCCTGACTGACCAACCAACTCTCTGTAGCACACCAATATTTAGGGAAATAAACAATTAATGGCTAATCAAAACGTACAGAAATAGTAACATAATCATGATGTCATGATATGTGGGATGTGTGGGATGTGTGGTTGGTGGGGGATGGGGGGGGGGGGGGGGGGGTTTGGAGGGGACACTAATTAAAAAAACAAGTAATTACCAGAAAGCACAAAATCTGGCAAGAAATTTCACAGCTGCAGCAATTCTTACCACCACTACTAACCAGACAGTCAACTTTTCTTTTGCAGCTGAAGTATCAGACATAACCAATATAGCATTTTCAAGGAAAGGTAAACTCAGAAACCAATCTAAAGTAGAAAGAGAACTGGTTACACAGGAGTTGCTAGCAGTGATTAGTTTCAAAATAAAATTTATACAGTTTAACTAAACTTTTGAAATCTTCCCTGTTCAGTAAATATGGCAATAGATGCTAGTTCACCCCAAGCACCCAGAAAATTGTGTAAAGCTTCCCCTCTGATACTTTTGTGGATCCACCACTGAAATTAAGCATGCACACAAGCATGAACCACACACGAATGCACACATACATGCACAAATGCATGCACCAAGGTATGCACACATGTGCAAACACACACACATATGCTCACAAATAAAAAAATATATAAAAAGTGGGTGGTGGGTCAAACTCCTTAGGTGTAAACTTTATTTAAAAGTTCAATTTTTGGCAATTTTTTTTTGCTTATACAAAATTTTTTATATACCTGGTGTTGCCAAGGACCACATATGTGGAACACTTATGTACAACAATATTGTATCAAAAACAACAACTTAACATTTGAGAAAAGTATTGAGAAATTTATGCAAGCTCCCATTTCACCACACATTAGGGCATAGGGTTCATTTCCTCTTTTTTGATAGAAGGCTTTCCAGGGATTTTAATTCTATCTGAGGCCACATAAATATCACTACATTTGAAGAAAGAAACAAATCACCCCATTGGAACCAACACCCCCCCCCCCTCCCCCTTTACTCACCATTGCCTGTTAGAGCCATATAAGCTCCCACAATTTTGGGAGAAATCCCACCAAACTTGATAGGCATCTATTTGGGACCACATGGGTGAACACCAAAAAAATTGACCCCCATGGCATACTGGATTACTTGCCCACCTTGTGATGCTTGTTACTTTTGTGGTATCAGGTTTCCAAAAAAAATAGATTGAGATGTTAACTTATGGCATGAACTAGGGCCACAAGGTAGATATGACAGAGAGCTATCCACAGCTGCATGTTGAAGTCATTGGGGAATAGATCATCCTTCAATCAGGAAAATAGGCTTTTGGGAGAAGGGCCTTGCTGTTTGGGAAAGAGTTCCACTCATGGGAAAGAGTCCCCCAGATGGTAATGAAGAAATGGGGTAAGAATCTTACTCATGGTGAAATAGTCCATGATGGGATGAAGTGCTTTATTGATGAATGTCAATACTTTCCACTCTGTACCAGCCCCACTCCTTCATTCTTTCAATTTTTCCTTGATGCCAGACACACCACCTTGATTTTTCGCCCTTACCTTGATGCTAGGTCCATCTCCAGCTTCCCCTAACACTTGATGCCAGCCAATTTCCCTTGATGCTTACCCTTCCTCTCTATGTTAGCCTCCTTTCATTGATGCTTCCCCTTCAACTTGATGCCATCCCAGCCTCTTTCATATTTTCACTAATATTTTCACTTCCACAGGAAGTCAGCTTCATCTATGATGCCAGACATACCCCCTAGAGCTGTTCATCCCTTTGATGCCAGCTTAACCCACTTTTTTTCCTTTCTAATCTTGATGCCCCTTTGATGCTTCCCTCCTTAGATCCTTCCCATTCGATTTAATGACAAAATTACTCACATAGCTGCCAACCTAAAATATAAAATTTCATGGACAAGAGGGGAAAAAGTTAGGGACAGAGGTACTAATTTCCAGGACAAAAGGGAAAAACCCAGGAATATGGGGGAAATAATACCCTCTCATGAAGTATATCATATCAAAATAAATCAAGATAGATGTTCAGGAGAATAGCTGTTTGACAAATATTACCAACACCATTAAGATTGGTTTGAAATCTTTGATTACCGCACCATAAAGATTGGTTTAAAATCTTTGCAGGAATAATATTACTTATTAATTCTACATCTGTGGCTCTTTTAGCAATAAATTCTTTTTGTATATTATTTTTTCTTTCTTCTAACACTGATCTTTGTGAGAAACTTTTGATAGCCATTATTTTGGTTGAACAATATCTTATACTCTCCAGTAGCAGTAGCAGAAATGAAATATGTTTGCATCTGCATCCCAAAAAATGATATTATTTGCTAATAAAAAGGGGGGGGGGGGGGGGGAGGGAGAGAGAGAGAAAATATTCCAACTTTGTAGCAGATTGCAAAACCTAAATTTGATTTAAAATATCCCATTTTATCATGGGAAATCTCAATCAAAATATTTGATTTTGGAAGGGATTGAAAATCAGGTTGCAATCACAAAAAAATAATTTTAATCATCATTTTTGATTGCAGTAATCAAAATAAACACAAACCTATTCATTAATCATGTAATATTCTAACATCATCCCCAAAAAATTTGAAATTTCTGCTGAAATAGGCCAAAGGGGTCCAATCTTGAAAAACCAAATAAATTATGATATAATCTTGGATCAACACATCACATACAGCTGACATGCTCAGGATGCCTGTGGACCAAGCAGGCACTATGAGCCAGTGCAAGCAAACTGCTGGAGCCTGGCTAGGAGCACGCAGGAGGATTGACCAGGACTCTCAGCTTATGGGTGTGGGCACCCGAAGTCCTTCCTGGAACCTCAGTCGATTGACAAAAACACATGCACAAACACATGCATGCATGCACATGTACATACACATGCATATGTAAACACACATTCACATACACACATATATACTAGCAGAAGTACCCACACCATGTGTGGAACTTCTACTCTAACAGCCTCAGTCACAGTAGATAACATTCATGGAGTTGTCCTGCACTGCCAGTGTAGGAGGCTTCTACATACAACGTCCCATGTTTGAAGCTTGCTATAATGTCTTTGCTCAACACCTTTAATGTATAGCTGAAACATAACTGTGATAGAAAACAGAGCTAAGTGACACAAATCTGACTAAATTTTGTGTCAAGAAAAAGAGGAACATTGTTGGTTTGGTGATTTGATCTATAAAGCCAATGTCCTTTATTCTAGTTATCTATTTCTATTTTGTAGAACACTTATTTAGTCAGCTTCAGATAACATGAAAACATAAACCCAAATTGTTTACTTTAATTCCTTTTGAAATGAAATTTAAGCCCATTTTTTATTTTCGAGCTTGAGTGCAATATTGTTTATAGGGGAATATTTCCTCATTTAATGGAATGCTAAGGTACGATTTACCCATTTATCCATCAAATTTCCTCTTTGGTGGTTCATATTCGTTGGCTCTGTATTAAACTAGAAGTAGAGATACATGGGGCTAATACAAAGCACACTACACAAATCCTTTCATCACCCATCACCCCCTCCCTGCCATAGTATTTAAAAAAATGTAACTGCTGCTCGAATACAGTTGCATTGCCATAATTGTCAGTTTCTTCCTTAAGCCCAAAATAAAAATTTAAAAAAAATGAACTAATTAAAGCATGACCTGAAGAGAATGTTTTTCTCTCTCTTGATACTACCTTAAATTCATAGTTATAACTTGAGCCTATTTGTCCCTGTAGTGGACTGGAGATACATACAAATACAGTGCTGTAATACTGAGCAAAAATAAAATGTAAGGGAATTGAAAAGAAAAGGAAATAAATGAAGGAAAGAAAAATAAAAAAAGGAAGGAAATATTACACCAAAAAATGGAGGAAATAAGCTTGGGAAAAAGAGAGATTGGGAGATTTAAACCTTCACTTTCAGCTTAGAGGACCACTACTTTGAGCACGAAGCTATAATTTTTCATGCTCGTTTTCAAATGGAAACTTGATTTCTTTTTTCCTCACCAGGGATATCATTTTGAAAAAGTATCTGATGAATAGCTTTATGCTGAATCCTTTGAATATCCACACCAAATTTAATTCAGTATTGACGAAAACTTGGGGCATTGAATTGCACCCAAAAGGCACACCAACTTTACATAAATAAAATATATACTAGCTGATTCACCATCCTTCAGGGTGCTACCTTATCTAGTATAGTCTAGAATAGTCACACTATTGTCAGTTATATAATACAATACAATCCGTTTGTTATGTGACATGATTGTGTCACGTTACAGACAGGTGCTAAACATAATCAGTTGATTAATGCCATAAGTTTTGATTAGAGTAGTTAGTTTCATTTGGGCTATGTGTTTTGTTATAATATTGATGTCATCATTTGTATATCACCAATAAGGTGTGGGACAAGGGTACATTTACTATGGCCAGGTCGAACAGCTGAGAAGACTTTGTCAGCATTTATGTGGAACCTTATGAACTAATTATTATTTACCTTCATTTAAGTTATATCAGCATTTTAATGGTGCATGACTTGCATATAAAATTGAGCATCATATTTTACTTACTGGTATGTGTTGAAAGCATGGAATATGCATGAAATGTGTGTATAATTTATGAAATTTCTTAAGAATAGTACCTGAGCATAAATTCTTGAAATTGTGCATTGATTTAAGTGATATACAATAAATTTTTATGGCCTCTGTGGACTTATATATGTGTTCAGTGAAGGAAATTAGACAAAATTTTGATATGAATAAAAGATAAATTCATAAAGGCTACCTGGTGTCTTAGCAATTGTCCTTATCACCTGCATGGTGGAGAAAATGGCATCAATAGTTTGGTGTATAAAGTTATTGTAGTAACTTATGTGATATCTTGATACTGGCTTTACTGATAACAAGTTAATAAGTGCATATGCTTAATACTCGTAAAAGTTAAAACAACCTTTCATTGCAAGACGACAAGTATTGCAGAACTAATGAAATGCAAGAACACGTGGAAGAACAATGACAAAGACAATTGCAATGTTTTATATACATAAAATATTTTGGTAATGAATGCAAAATCAATGATATCATGATGCATCATTCCTGAGTGGTATAATTATCATACAGGAGTGGTATAGTCTACCACACTCCCCCTCATTAAGAATTGTATTAAGAGAATGAGAATATGACAATGATCAGGCTTTGAACCTTGCAAGTTTCTGCTTGGTATGGGTAGAACATCTTGGAGGCATTGGAGTACGAGCAGGTGGAGGATCAAGTGGAGGAATTAGTTGACTCAAAGTCAGATCCAGGCTTGATGGGAGATCTGAAATTCAAGTGGATCCACGTGTTGAATGGAAACTGGAGTCAGAGCCAGGATGGCCGGCAAAGCTGAAATATCTGTTAGACATTGCCGAATCACATTATCAGCATGCCTTTGAACTGTAGTGCCATCGAGAAGCTCAATGTAATAAGAGAGAGGTCCAGTAACTTCAACAATCTTCCCTGGAATCCATTTTTGTGGTGAGGCTGTAAAATCCTCAACATACACAAGATCTCCAATAGAAAACATATGCACTGGTTTGGTTGAATCATTCTCCTTTTGTTTCAGTGGCTTATTCTCAACTTTCTGTGAAACTGTAGGAAAAAGAAAATCCAGATGAGAGCGAAGGCGTTGTCCCATGAGGAGTTCAGCAGGTGCAATCTCCGTCATAGTGTGAGGGGTTATCCGGTATTGGAAGAGAAACTTAGAAATTTTTTTCTGAATAGAATTGCCTTGAATGTATTTCAGAGCTTGCTTGAAAGTCTGGACAGCTCATTCTGCAAGTCCATTCGTAGATAGATGATATAGAGCAGATGTGATGTGGAGGACTCCATTCTGAGTCATGAAAGTTTTGAACTCTTGACTAGTGAATGTAATACCATTATCAGAAACAATTTTCTGTGGTATGCCATGTGTAGCAAACATCATTACAAGTTTTTCAATCATGCTATTGGCTTTAATAGAATGCATGAGTCTCACATCCATCCATTCAGAATGGGCGTCCACCAATGCAAGAAACATCTGTCCCAAAGATGGACCTGCAAAATCAATGTGGAAGCAGCTCCACAGACTTGCTGGCCACTCCCATTGGTGGAGCGGAGCGGTAAGTGGTGAGGGTCAAGACTCTTGACACTCAGTACAGGTTTTCACCAGTTTCAATATCAGTGTCCATGTTAGGCCACCAGATGTAACTGCTTGCTAGTGTTTTCATTTTTGTAACCCCTGGGTGAGCTTGGTGTAATTTCTTAAGTAGGGGCTGCCTACCAGGTGGTGGAATCACTACACTAGTACCCCATAAGATAAAACTATCCAACACACTTATTCATCCTTCCTAGAGAAGTAAGGCTTCCATGGAACTTCTGTGAAGTTGTTTGGCCAACCAAGCTGAATAAATCTCCGCACCTTGGAGAGGAGAGGATCCTTTGTGGTCCAGTCCTTAATATGCAATGCTGAAACACAAGTGGAGGACATGTGTTGTACAAGGTGAACCAATTCTGTGCGTGGGAGCCTGCTTAATGCATCTGCATTGCACAGTGTTTTGCCTTTCTTGTAACAGATAGTGTAATTATAAGCAGAGAGTGTAATTGCCCATCTCTGTATGCGAGAAGATGCCATTTGGGGAATTCCTTTGGCTTCATTAAACAGGAAGGATAATGGACGGTGGTCAGACTCGATAATAAAATGTCTACCATACAGGAAATTGTGAAATTTCTTTATCCCTGAGACAATAGCTAGACCTTCTTTTTCCAGCTGTGAATATCTTTTCTCAGCAGGGTTCAGAGTTCGAGAAGTGTATGCAATAGGTTTTTCTCGTCCATCTTCAAATATATGAGACAAAACAGCACCAATGCCATACTGTGAAGCAACACATGCAAGGATTAAAAGCTTTGAACTATCGAAATGTACAAGAACTGCATCTGAATGAAGAGCTTGTTTGCTAACTGAAGAGCAGCCTCCTCCTTGGTGTGCCATGACCACCTCTTCTTCTTTGCCAACAGTGCATATAAGGGTGTTAGCTTTGTAGACATGTTAGGTAGGAATTTACTATAGTAGGTAATCATTCCAAGAAAGGAAGGAACCTCAGTAATGGAGTAGGAGCTGGTGCCTCCTTAATGGCTCCAATCTTATCTTCAGTAGGATGTCTACCAGCTTCATCAATGACATGTCCCAAATGCTCTAATCTGGGTCGTAAAAAAAAGCATTCTGGGCAATTAAGTCTTAGGCCTGCCTGTTAAATTTGTTCCAGCACAGCAGCAAGATTATGCAAATTGTTCTCATATGTGGATCCTGTAACTAGGATGTTGTCAAGGTAAACGGACACACCATTCAAGCCCCGTAAGAGGGTCTCCATGCTGTACTGAAATATTGCTGGTGCACTAGACACACCAAATGGTAACCTGTTCTACTTGAACATTTCCTTGTGAGTATTAATTGCCAATAATTCAGAGGATTCATGATCAAGGGGCAGCTGTAGGTAAGCTTGGGATAAATCAAGTTTAGTAAAGTATTTACCTTCAGCAAGGTCTGTCATTAACTCATCCACTAGTGGAAGTGGATAGGACTCTGTGAGAGTAGCCCTATTATAAGTGACCTTATAGTCCCCACATATACATAGAGCACCATTCTTCTTAACCAGAGGAACCATGGGCGCAGCCTATTTTGAAAATTTCACAGGAGATATAGTACCAAGGCTTTCTGGCCTCTGGAGTTCAGTCTTATCTCTTAGTGTGACTGGGACACTGCATGGCTTGAAAAACTTAGACTTGGCAGTAGAATCAATAGTAACTTGACCTTCATGTCTTTCATGCAACCCAATTCATCATTAAATACTGAACAATGTTTATTAAGCACTGTCTGGAGTAAACAATCATTCTTTGAAAGATTCACTTCCCCTAAATCAACCTCAAGCAGAGATAGCCAATCTCTACCCATCAGATTAGGTCTATCCCCTTCAACCACATGAACACACGCATCAACTAAAGTATGTTTGGCTGAGTTGAGCTCTGGAGAACCATTAATAACCTTGCCAATACTCAACAGATTTCCAAATTTCAAGGACTGACAGGCTTATCATGCTCCAGAAGTATTTTTAGCACTATTCCTGAAGAAATTAACTATCCCTAGGCAAAGTTAGTGATATGTCCCATAAGCAAGTACACAGCATTCCACCAAGCCTTAATTGACCATATTGAATGCAAGCACAAAAATATCCCTTGGAGGCTAACATCCACCGCACAACTGTTCTGTCCTTCAAAAAGGAGCCTAGGAAAAGAGCACAGAATTGATTCTTCCTTGTTTCAGCTGGATGCTAACTCCTAGTACACAATTTCCTTTTAATATCTTCTTGCTCAAGGCAAGTGGCTGAAAGTAATGGTCTGTTGTTCATGTCAATCTACTCAAGTGCAGTGATGAAGTGTCCAACTTCAAGAAGTTGGTCAAGCTGAGCGAGGAAGGTAATATCCATGCTTTTTGCAATTTATTCCAAACCTGCCTGTTAAAAATAGTCAGGTTTGTCACATTAAAATTTCTTATCATTAAGTAATTTATATTACTTCTGTATATATTTCTGCATATTCATTACTTATTTTGTCATTTTTTAAAATTATTATCATTTCAATGAATGAATAAACTTGTGTAAGATAAATGAAGAATATAATGGAGTAATATTCAGAAGGGGAAAAAAAACAACTTTTTTCTTCTTTTTTTTAACTTTCTCTGAACATATGGGAAAGAAATCAATAGCAAAAACTCATTATGAGATACATAAATTAGTGGACAAATGTTGATGACGTGTAATTAGCTAAATGTAAGATACATGATTTAATGGATAAATAACGATGATGTGTAAATAGCTAAATATAAGATACATTAATTAGTAATCAGTGATGACAAGGTGAAAGCTTGAAGTGAACTGTTGCCAGGGATGAGATAGAAGAATTAAGGTAAAATTGGTTCAATATGTGTTTTTTTGAGGTGGAAAGGAATGAAATATTCTAATGTGGAGTGGAAGAGAGTTCCACAGTTCTGTGGCAGGGGAAATCAAAAGAAGGGAATTTTAATGTTGGAGGGAGGATAGTGATGAGAGGATGGATATGAATTAATGCTGGGTGGATGATGTCTGGAGGAAAATAAATAAAGTTGGCAAGTATTCCAATGAGTAGCTGAGGCTTGGCTTGAGCACAAATTATGATAGAAGATACATCAGTGTGAGAGAAGTGAGTTTGGGATGGGACAAGCTGATTGAGGGGGGGGGGGAATAAAGACCAGAAATTGAGTTAATTTTTTCAAGAATTGAAGACAGCAATGAGTACTTGACATAGCAATCATCTTCAAGAATAAGGTCCTGCATGGAAAGGTAAAGGATTAAAAGGAGGATAAGAAGAGTGGCAAGTAAATGATCTAAATGATCAGGTCAGGAACTAAAATATAGAGCAAAAATAATATACGAGCTTTGAAACTGTTTGTCATATTATTTCCATTGATGTTAATCCATATTTTTGAAAGTACTTAGTCCAATCTAGCCTGGTAAATAAGTGTACCTATGCTGAAGATTAGTTCTTGCTGTGACCCGTTTCACTTCGTTGAGGTGTAATAAAATCTGTATCACAAGGATGTATCCATGTTTGCATTGCTGAGTGGTTCAACTCTCCCAAATTTAAGAAGATAAATCCTGTTCTTGTAAGGGTGACAAATCTCTATACTTGAAGAAAGATATTTCACAAGGTTATGTTTATCATCACTGTATTGAATGATTCAATTCTCCGTCTACAGAAGGAAAATTTGCAAGGATATATCCCATAGCCATAACCAGCATTTGATAAGGGGGATCTCTTTTAATTTGTGAGGCATTATTGGTTTTCCGTTGAGTGCTTGTTATCACACTTGTAAGGACTATTGGCATGAAATTTTGACACTGAATAAGTACTTGTCTGGCAGTTAGACTTGAAAGGGTTGTTAGAGTGGCAGATTGGCTTTGAAGAAGGGGACTGCTTCTAAGATACAAGGCCAGTACAGTATAGTAGCACAACAGAGAAGGAGCAGGCTCTGTACATATATAAGCATATCATCACATATAAATAATAATTCCTAGCACTGAACATGTATTTCCCCAATGTTAGTCTGGCCCTCACTTGTGTAGCCCATGAGAATCAGGTAAGTCTGAAGGAGAACTGGTAACACAAGCTCAGGATATCGGAGAGAGAAGAAGGCACTGTAAATATATATAAAAACCATATTGTTTTGTCTTATTAAAAAAAGAAAGCAACAACAACCAGCCACAGCAACAACAACAACCTGGCAGCACAAACTACAACAATCAGCAAGAGCAACAAACATCAACAAATTACAAGTATTGGCATTAGCTAATTGAGTTTTTCATAATAAAAGACTAAAATGACACAGCTTACTATCAGTTGAGAAGTTTGACAAGACTATAAGCATCAGATGCCTTTAGAAGTGCAAGTCTTGCACACCTTAGAGAAACCCCAGCCTCAATGCTGTACAACTGCAAGGTGTATTTTTTTTTGTGTGCAAGGAAACCTTAAATCTCTTTTGGTGAAGTTAATAGGCTGAAGCATGCACTATGTCACATCTGTAATTAACTGCTGACTTCTGGGGCTCTAATCAGCGGAACAAACATTAATTGTCCTATGTATTCCTCTTGTATTGGAAACATGCCAAGTACATTGATTGGCTGACCTGTATATGTCTTTAGCTGAATAGAGGAGTTTTGTAGAGTAGCGGCCATCTTTGCTGTTGAAGCAGCTGATAAGTTCAACAGTTGATCAGTGAAATAGATGTACCAGTATCCAATAACATCTCAACTTGAACAGTATTCCAGGCAACTTGCACATGCATTGGATCACTTGCTTGATCCCTGATAATGCTCGGATTGTGTGTATGGTCAACAGACTGGTCTTCAGGCATATCCCGTAGTACTAAATTAGTTTACCTGTCAACTTAACATTCTTGCTGGGCTCTCCTGAACACTCACCCAATGGCAGGTGCACTGGATAGTCCAAAAGGTAACCTCTTAAATTCATGCGACCATTGATGAGTGTTGATTACCACCAGCTTTTGTGATCCTTCATCCAGCATTAATTGAAGTTAGGCTTGGGACTAATCTAAGGCCATGAATTCTTTCCCCCCAGCCAAAGTTGCAATATTATCTTGTGGTTTGGGAAGTGGGTGCTGGTCAACAAATGAAACTGGGTTAAGGGTTACCTTATACTCCCCATATATTCTGTATCTCCCACCTTACTAAGGCACATCCACTATGGGTGTAGCCAACTCACTGTGAACAACTTTTCCAGGCTTCCATGAGCCTCCATATGATCCAGCTCCTTACCCACAGCTTCATGAATGCTATAAGGTAGCGATAAAGCTTTGCAGAATTTTGGTCTTGCCTCTCCATCGATCTTGAGTGCTCCTTCTAAGGGGTGTATGGAGCTAAGTTCCCCTTAAATACTTCACTATAGTCATTACAAAGCTAATAAACACTCAAAAGAAGATTATATTCAAAACTAGAGTGCTAATTGTTTTCCAATCCAGCTGTAGTTGTTTCAGCCAATCTAGACCCAAAAGACTGTGCCCTCTTCCTTCAACAACTCTTACATCAAGGATTTCAACTGTTCCCCATATTGGACTGGTACTTTTTTTTCCTCAGCATCTTTGGGTTCTCTCCTGTATATGTTTGGAGTAACAAGCGATATTTCTGCAGGGGCAATTCCAGAAAATACTTCTATTTTATTATTCCTGGGATGATGAAAAGTACAGCTATAGTGTCCACTTACAGGAAGAAATAACAGTTGCCAGCTATAACACTGCTATGTCTAGCTGCTACAAATTTAGCTAAAGAATTTGACTTACATTCGAGATTTGGAAGTGTAATTGTGATGGTGGTACTAGTAGAGAGACTCACTAAGAGCATGTAGTTTCTTGATCTGAACATTGGGAATACACCCCCTTTTAAAATTTTATTTAATAATATTCATCTCCTCCCAGGAATGACTGGTTTTAAATTGTGAGCATAGACAAATTGGTGGTCAAAATGGCGGCTTCAACCTAACACTTAACTATTAGTCTGGGATATACTTAAGTAGTTTATTATCATGGTGAAACAAATAAAGAGAAGCAAATAAAGATATCGTGGATCTAGTCCAAAGTAATAGTAAGCTGTTAGTGTAACTATTGCATGATTTACTGTAGCCAGCTAGGCTC